>MU226681.1:65951-110385 GCA_018584345.1 Thuja plicata
TATATATATAGTGGTTCACACGCTTTTGATTAAAAAAACAAGAAAGGAAGGCTCACTAAATTTGCAAGAAAAAGGTCACCTAATAGAGAACAAAAAAAATGTGAAGCTTCATTGGCATATTATTATGGAAATAAAGAAAGTATGCATCTCCAATTTTGCATGCCCAATTTTTAATATCTCTATATTTCCAAATTTGTCTAATTTCTTCTAATTCAATTTGTTTTTGTGCATGTAGCTCACAACTATCAAGTACAAGATGAAGGAGAAGCTCATGAAATGGAAGAAATGGATGTCGGAGAAGGGTTAGGATCACCCCTATGGAATATCAAGCAATGAAAGTTGGAGAAGGGTCAAGATCACTTGATCCGACGGGTATGGATGAACATTTAATTCTAGCTCAAACTGTAAAGAAAAATATTAATTATAGAAACCTAGATCATTTACTTATAATGGATGTGGAGAAATTAAGATCACTTGTTGATGTCCAACCCTTAAGTCTCTCTAAAAAGAGGTCAATGAAGAAGATAGCAAGGGATATAATGGCTAAATTTTATAACCTTCAAACACTCAAACAAGCCCAATTGATTTTAATTGTACTTAAATAAAAAAAGTTGCATGAGCCATTAAAATTTTTGGGTGCAGACACAACATCAAAAAAGAGAAAAAATTCTAACATGCAAAGTGATGTTATTAAAAATTTTAGGAAAGGTTTGAGCTCTGTAGGGTAGCGATCTCGATCTAAAGATAATTCCATTACAAGAAGAGTGATGTTGACATCCATTGTATGTGATAGTATTCCCTGAAATAAAAAAATATCTTCACTTTCATCTCAAATTAGTTTTAGTAGAAAAAAATATCAAGATATGTTAAGAGGAGAATGCTTGTGGATGATAACACCTTGGAATGTAATTGGAAACTCGTGTGTAGAGATCCTCATTCTGATAGTATTGATGAGGAAATAGCATTTGATCACATTATTTTGGAATGATAATACTCATTGTAACCACGCTAAATTGGCCTTCTCTAACCTGAGACCCCCTTTTTCCTTAATTACAGATCTTCCTCATAATCATGTTAATCTGATTATTTGATTATTGGCATAATTATTTCAAATCACTAAAATCCCTCAAATCAAGCATTAACCATGACTAAATATATCATTGATTCTTAATTGATTACCTTGGCTTATCTAATTAAATCAACCTCTTTAAATTCCTTGGCCAAGGTAATTAATTATAGCAAATTAAATAAACACTCCTAAATTACAAATCACCACAAAGGGAAAACTCAATCTATGAAACAATGTGAGTTGACACACATGGATCACCTCACATGGATAAGGAAGGAGTAATCCTCATTAATCACCAAGAATCAATCTCAACCACTCATTTAACCTCGTTTTCTTTAAAAGGAGTGAATTTTAAGCTAAAATTATCCCACAGCTTTAGAATTTTGAATTAGACATATGTTGCTAAATTGAATCTAGACGTTTAGTAAATGTTTTCATTTTCATACTTAATTCTTTGGCATTAAGATTAATTTTATCATTTTAGATGCATTCTAATGCCATTTAGTTTAAATATTCCATTCTAGAATTGAATTGTCACTGATCTAATGCACATTTTGAAAGCAATATCATAGATAGATCAAACTCATTCTAGATAGGAAGCAATATGTTGATTTCCTTTGGTTTACTATGTTTTTTCAATTGATTTTGATATTACTAACCTTCGATCTAATGGCATATGGAAGTGTTGTGTTGTATATTTGTAGGTACAATATTCACACACATTTTTGGTGCCCACCGTGGAGCTGAGCCCCAGATTTTACCTCTTGTTGTGCAGATCAACATCTAGTGAACAAGATCTCATCCTCTGAATGGGATTGCACCCCGTCTCGCATCCCAGAAATTGAGGATCACATCTGGTGAACATCGCATTTGGTTGATTTGGGATCACATTTAGGGTCCTTAATCATATTTAGTGAATCTTGGATCACATTTAGTAAAGGCTTGCATTTAGTTTAATTTATGGATCAAAACTGGTGTCATGAGTTTCATAATTAGTTGGTTTCTAACAACTAATGGGTGAATTTTATGCATTTGATTGATTTTAAGTAGCCTAATAGTGCTTATAGGACATTTTCCAAAGAGTACACAAGTCAAAGATGATGAAAAAATACTAATGCATGGTTTTGCAGGATGCCTAAAGGAAGTAAATTAAACATCATGTTTGTTTAAATTAATTTATAGAAATTTAATTAAATTTGAAGTCAACTTTCAATCTAATCAAAGGATTATTCTCTTTTCCCACTTCACCCATGCAAGGTGATAATATTTGTGCAAGGAGGATAGTAACCTCCCTAACAAACTCATCATTTCGTGCCCTGATTAGCACTTGGAGTCAGAAATATGACATAATAACTGGAGCCATTGCTTGGTGTGTGTAAAATTAAACAAAATATAATCATTCCAAATCTATCACCTCTCAGACAGTTGCAGATAGTTACAAAAATTCAAACTCACTGAAATTCAGCAGACAAACTTGGGTATCAGACAAATTTTCTTCATTTTTGAAACCAAGTGGCAAATATAGACAAAGTTGTCAGAAGTTTTCATTTGGTGTTTAGGGTAACATCTTCTGAACGCATTCACATTGAGGGAATCTAGGATTTCATCTTGTAATTTAGGGTTGCACCCTGAAAATGAGGTTATTTGAAGATCGCATCCAGGAAGTTAAACTTAGGGAATATTTGTATCCAGTCATTTTAGGATCGCATCTAGACAGAGAGTGTCGCGGAACATGTCAGAATCTTGATTTTTGTAGTATTAAGTACCCTTTTTGTCTCTGAGTTAGGTTTAATTGTCATTCTCAGTAAACCTAGAAGTTTCCACCAATCAAGTTTCAAGTGCACCTCGCATGCTTTCTAGGTATTTGAACAATTATTCCCAAGTCGTGTTGTCGTTTCACTTTCAAATCTCTTTGGTTCTTTTCTCACTATCAGGACATCCTAATCCTCTAACGTTGGAACTTATCACTTGGTCCTATCAAAATCTCACTCACCTTTCCTTGGAACAACACACTTGGACAGTTTGAAACCCTTTTTTCTTATCGAAACATTTTGACAAGACTTCTCTTAAGCTTTCATGGTTAACATGAGACACAATAAATATCTTATTAATGATTAAGAAAGACCTCGTAGAATGATTCAATTCCACCATAGAGGCACATAAAGGAAAACTCCCATTTTCAATCAATACTTTCCCTCAACACCCTTTAACAAAGGACAACGAGAACAACCCACGATGGCTAGGCCTCATGGATGGAGTGCTACCTTTGACGAATACAATGATGAAGTTAATTAAGAATAAATAAATCATGATTGTCCCTTGTTTTATTTTTATAGTGAAGAATACATAGCCAAGGAAGATTATAAAAACTTAAGAAAAGAAAGAAGTGTCAAATAAAATTGGAAAATATCATCAATGAGGAAAAAGAGAAGTACTTTCTTCACTTGGCTTCTATGAGAGTTAAGCTCCCTAAATAAAATGATGTTGAGAGATTAAAAGCTGAAGAAGTAAAAACACCTATTTTCATTCTCTCAAAGAAACTATACCAAATACAAAAAAAAATCAAAGCGGTCAATAGAGAGAAGGATAAATCAACAAAGAAGTACTCATTGGAACACATATGTCTATTCCCATTCGAAAAAGCACTTACACACGGTTCCTTTTCCACCTAACATGGTGAAGCCTAAGTATGATAAATATATAGGAGAAATGAAACCTCATTATCATGCGAGATAATTTTTCACCTTGAGTATAGGTTTTAAGCATGAACCTACGTACTTGATGAGACTGTTTCCTAGAAGCTTAGGAAGACCAACTATGGAATGGTTCTCTAAACTAACACCAAGCATCCAAACATTTAAAGAATTGATTCAAAATTTTGTTCAACATTACTCATACAATATATACCATACCATTACTATGATGGATCTATTTTATAAAAAATAACACAGTGGCGAACCTTTTATCAATTTATTACAAAGATGGAGAAAGATATTCATGCAGTATTCAAGACAAATACCCGAATCAAAAAAGATGGAAATCTTCATGAATAACTTGGTGCCGGAAATGAATTATTCTCTTCAAATGCAAGATTATCCTAGTCTTAATAGAGTGATTAAAAATGTCATTCAAGATGAAGACCTCATGGTGAAAAAAGGATAAATCCCGCTTTATAAAGAAAATAAGTCCTCCAATAACAACAATTACAACAATAAGGACAAGCCTAAATGGTGGAACAAGAAAAAGAATGTTGTTAATGATGGATTTGTGGATACATCTAATGCAAATGTTAAACCAATTGTGTTTAATCTTACAAGTAGCCTACAAGCAAGAAAAGAGGCTAAGACAACAACAACCACAATTCCAAGAGAAAATAATAATGTGAACAAGAACAAGGCTAGGATGACTAGGCCTAGGCATACATTCACTCCATTGGGAGAATCCCTTTAAATGGTTTTAAAGACTTTTTTTGACAACAAAGTCATTAACTTATCTAATTCAAAGCAATGGGAAACATAAGTAAAACCAAGGTGATGGAATGATAATTACTATTGTGCCTTCCATCAAAACAAAGGACATACGACCAATGATGGTGTTAAGCTCAAACATGTCATTCAAGATATCATAGATGGAGAAAATATTAAGGTGGAAGTACATACATCAAATGAGGATCATATAGAATTTACCAAACCATTTCCCAATTATGAAAAAGGAGAAGCTTCTAAATAAAAAGGAAATGAAGTGAACTATACCTATTCCAATTATGATAATGTGATCAACATGTTGGACATAAAAGATGCATCAGTAGATATGATCACTATCAAATATTTCAAAGACAAGACAACACACTCAAATGTGGTAACATGAAGCCAAGTACAAGTGACGATCATATGGGTCAATTTACCATCAAAGAATCAACATCATCTAAACCACTAGTTTTTACAATCCCAAAACCAGCAACCTCAAGACAAATGGCTCTATCACCATTGGATAATTACAACTTGGTCAACCAATTGTAAAGAACTTTGGCTCAAGAACCCATATTTGAGTTACTAAAGATCTCTCTAGTGCATAGGGAAGTCCTTGAACAAGCCCTACATACAAGTAATGTCACAAAAGACATAGACATAGAAAAATTCTAGGCTATGTTCATTCATATAATATTTCCTCACTATCTATATTTTTCAGAAGAGGATGATAACGTCCACACAATCAACCCTTACACATTTAAGTTTTGATCCATAAACATTGGATAAAGGGTGTATTGAAAGATGGAGGTGCAGGTTTGAACATTTGTACCTTTAGTTTGGTAAAGGTGCTATGGTTTTGCAAACATGTTATTGATCCTCGGAGAATGATAACCATCAAAGCATATGATGAAGAAGAAAGATCATCTAAAGGAATAGTAGTGTTACCTATCAGGATAGGCCCAATAGAATTAGATGTGATCTGTCAGGTTCTTGATTTGCGATTGTCTTACAACATACTATTGGGTAGATCATGGATACATGATATGCAAGAAGTTCCCTCCACTTATCATAAATGTATCAAATTCCCACACAATGGGGTAGAGGTTACTATTATGGCTGCTTCAAGCTACTCCTATAGCAATGTGAAAGTAGATAGCATGGTTCCTCACAACAAGGAAGTCCTAAAGATTTTACACATAAAACATCAAAAGATATGGTAATGAGAAGCTTTGGGAAATCCTTGAAAATTGAAGAAACTGTCATGGGTGAATACAAACTAGATACAACACCATCATTGGCTGATCTCCCCATGTCTCCAAAATAATACGGTTGACCCTCAACATCATTTCCCCCTGCAACATCAAAGATATTAGATATCCATGAAACCATGGGCATGTTTAGACCCATAACCTCTCAATAAGAAGTTAAT
The DNA here is from genome assembly GCA_018584345.1 of Thuja plicata. Lineage (NCBI taxonomy): Eukaryota > Viridiplantae > Streptophyta > Pinopsida > Cupressales > Cupressaceae > Thuja > Thuja plicata. Next base: position 71,920 of record MU226681.1, read on the forward strand.
GAAGATAGAGTTGTCTTATCATGGCTATATAAAGAGGAAAATGGAGAAAGTGAAGTAAAGTACGTAGAAACATCTCTAAACAAATATGGAAAAGGTTATGATGTTTTAAAATGAATGGGTTATAAAGGAAAAGGATGAACTTAGGAGATAAAGGTAAAGGGCTCATTGAACCTATTCACATGTATTTAGGAACACTAAAGAAAAAAAAAGATTGTCCTTTAATGAATCCATACACCTTGCCATAACAGATGGTCTAATATTTGACAAAGGGAGTGATGATGAAGAAGAAGAAATATAAGACATACCATGAAAATATGAGGGATAAAAATATCTAGGAACTGAAAACCCAGAGTATGAAGGAGAACGGTATATACCCACTCACATCAGAGAATAATCAAAGCGTCATATTCCCTTATTATAACAAAAAGTTTTCCAAGAACCAGAAGAGGAAGAAGAAGTAGTGGATACTTCTCAAGAGGTTCAACAAGGAGGGGAATACCATGAAGAAGCACATTTGGATCAAGAAGAAAGAGGAAGTAATAGAGAATAATTAAGTAGCTCAAACATCCTTGAGGGAGTATCTGCTATAAGATAACAAGGGAGTCTACATCCAAATTGGGGGAAATTGGTCACAATCAACCATGTCCTTGATATGTCGCACTTTGATACACATAGCCAATATGGCTCACCGAATAACTATTGTTGAATTTCTAAATTGATCTAATGACAATATCTTAGACTCAGATGATTATGAATGGGATCAAATATATGATGCTACCATAGATATTGAGGTAGATGTGATCCATAAATTTGCACCTTTATAAGAAAGAGGAGAAAGTTCTAACACTACCCACACTACAAATTGTCACAAAATTGGTTGATGCAGTGATAACTAGTATAATTGATGAAGACACGGGGGTCTTAATAGGAAAAGAATAATTTCAAAGTATATTAGAAATCTTTGATAGAACAAGAGAAAGAGAAGAGGGAGAAAGTGTAAATGTTAGATCGCTCTAGAGTTAGTGGTTGATGCAAGAGCATCCGAGGGTCATAACTTTTGACTCGGATGTGGGTTTTGGCTGAAATTTTATAGGCAGTTGCATGAGGAGTTATTTGGATTGCCAATAAATCATATCTTTATTGGTGGCCATTTTGACATCTTTTCGAGAGCCAAAAATTTTATCTTGGCCACCAAAATTGGCTTTTCCTATTTTTTCTAGTTTTTTAGAAATTTGTTTTCTGTAATAAATCCAAAATCATGTTTCTAATTTCATGGGTTATTTGGAAATTTGTCTTGCCTTATTTGGGGGCTTTAATTAGGAAAATTTGGGATTCGTAGGATAAGTTTTGAAAATTACCAAAAAAGGAACAAAAAAAACAAAAAAATAAAAAAAATACTTTTTCTATTTTTCCCAAAAAACTACCAAATATGGTAATTTTCAGAATTGTAATAAGTTGGAGTTTTTTCATTGTTGAGGTAGAGTAGATTGGAGAATCTTAATGAAGAGTTTGGATTTTTGAGAATTTTTGTTGTGTTTGTTTTCTGAATTACTGTTCTTGAAGGGTTTGGGCTACAACATTTGGTATCAGAGCATGATGATGGCTGGAAGAGGAAGAGGAAGAGGAAGAGGAAGAGGAAGAGGAAGAGGAAGAGGAAGAGGTCTTACCCAAATGCAGAGAGATATGATAAGTCTACAAAGACAAGTAGCAGAAATCATGAACCAATTGGAATATCAAATATTACAGAGAAGAAGAGATGAATTTGATGGAGAGGTGAGACAAGAATGTGAAGAAATAGGAGCAATTTTCAAAGAGATGAAGCTCAAAACATTAGAAGGAAAAAGTGAAGTGATCAAGGTTGATGTTTCAAACTATGTAGGTAGTCTTAAGCCAGATGAATTGATAGATTGGTTGAATGAGATGGGAAAATTTTTCAAATGGAAGTCTTTGACAAAATAAAAGAAGATGAGGTTTGCATGCACCAAGTTAAATGGACATGCGATGATCTGGTGGGATCATCTCCAAAATGAATGAACAAAGAAAGGAAAGGATAAAATCAAGACGTGGAATAAAATGGAGAAAAAGATGAGAGAAAAATTATTACCCGTGGATTATGCTCGAACACTCTTCCGAAGGTTTCAAAATTTTAAACAAAATTTGTCTTCTGTGCAAGATTATACAGATGAATTTTACAAGTTGTCCATCTGTATAGAACATCAATAAATTAATGAACATATGGATATAAGGTATGTGAATTGTTTGAAATTCACTATTCAGGATGAGCTAAGCATGTATTCCATCAACTTCTTGGAGGATTCCTATCAGTTGTCTCTAAATGCTGAAGAAAAGAAAAATAGGAAGTACAACCAAAGGAATAGAGCAGTACACAGGGGTACATAAAATCCTTTTCGAGGAGGCTCGAGTTCCATTCAAGGAAGTGAGAGACAAGAAGAAGCCTATCAAACTCTGTCAAATCAAGAAAGAGGAAGGGGTTTTCAATGTGGTAGAGGCTATGGTAATGGAAGAGGATAGGAAGGCCAAAGAAAGCCATTTACTTCTTTCAGATGTGGAGAAGAAGGACACAGGGCTTTTGAGTGTTCCAATTTCAACATGCAAGATGGAAATCAAGGAGGACCATCTAGAGTGAACCTAGCCCAAGTTGACAATGAAGGATCTAAAAAATAAGTGACTCTAGATATCGGAGAAATCCTCATGATGAGGAGGATAATTATTATCCCAGCAAATGAGGATATAAAGGAGAAAGGTGCTGATGATTCATCACTCAAAACCAAAATATTTCGAACAAGGTGTACCTCAGGTGGAAAGGTATGTCAAGTAATTTTTGATTGAGGGAGTTGTGAGAATATGGTTTCTAAAGAAATGGTGGAGAAACTAAATCTATAGTGTGAAAAATACCCTCACCCATATTGGATTTCATGGTTCAAAAAATGGCAATTAAGTTACAGTAGATAAGAGGTTCCTTGTTAAATTTTCCTTAGGAAAGGTCTACAAGGATGAGTTATCGTGTGTTGTGATTCTGATGGAGGCATGCCATGTCCTCTTTGGCTGACCCTAGAAGTATGATAGAAAGGTTATTCATAATGGAGAAAAGAATACTTACAACTTTTGGAAGGATGGATCTGAGGTAATCTTGTTACCTCTCAAGGATGATGGAAAAGATGAAAGTATTCTATCTGAAAAGGAACTTGTCAAAGAGATGAAAGTAACATGGTTTTGTTATGTATTGGTAGTGCAAAGAGGGAAAGAGGAATACTTGACAATACTACCAGAAGCAGTTGCGATGTTGGAAGAATATTTAGATGTTATTCCAGAGGAACTACCTGATGGGCTCCCACCAAAATGAGACATCCAACATAATATTGATCTTATCCCAGGAGAAATTCTTCCCAATCAAGAGGCTTATAGAATGAGTCTAACACAACACGTAAAACTAAACAAGCAAGTGACTTAGCTCATAAATAAAGGGTTAGTGTAGGAAAGCATGAGCCCCTGTGCTGTACCAGCATTATTAACCCCAAAGAAAGATGAAAGATGGAGGATGTAAAGAGATAGTCAATCCATCAATAGGATAACCATTAGGTATCATTTTCCTATCCCTCATTTTGATGATATGATGGATGTTCTTGTTGGAGCAATACATTTCACTAAGATTTATCTATGAAGCGGGTACCACCAGATTGGCATCCGAGAAGGGGATGAATGGAAAAATGCTTCCATACAATTGTGCAAGCTTTGAGATATTGGAAGAATTATCTAGTACCCAAAGAATTTGTGTTGTTTACAGACCATATTGCTCTAAAATACCTGAACACATAAAACAAGTTGAACAGTAGATATGCAAAATGGGTCTCTCTCCTCCAAGGGTTTACTTTTGTTCTGAAGCATAATTAAGGGAAACAAAATCAAGTTGCAGATGCCTTGAGCTGGCATGTTGTGCTTCTAACCATCATGGAAACAAAAATAGTTGTCTTTAATGAGATAAAAGACTTGTAGGAATCTTATGGTGACTTTTGGGAAGTTGTTGATTAGTTGAAGAATGCAGTACTTGGGAATGTAGACACTATTAAAGGTGAGTATCTTATGCAAGATGGTTATTTATTCAAGGGAAAACAATTGTGCATTCCTATAAGCTCAATGTGGGAAAATAGTATTAGAGAATTTCATAGTAGTGGTATGGCTGGGCATTTGGGAAGCATAAAACAATATCCTTGGTAGAAGATAATTATTAATGGCCAAAGATAAAGTGAGATATCACCAGGTTTGTGGAAAGGTGTCAAATTTGTTAAGTAGAAAAAGGGCACCCCAGAACACCAGATTGTACATGCCATTACCAGTACCAATAGGACCATGCACAGAATTGAGTATGGATTTTGTATTGGGACTGCTACATACACAACAAGGTAATGACTCTATCTATGTAGTTGTGGACAAATTCTCAAAAATGGCTCAGTTCATTGCTTGTAATAAAACTAGTGATGCTACTAGGGTGGCTGAGTTATTATTTTCTAAAATAGTTAGATTGCATTGGATTCCAAAAATGATCACCTCTGATCGAGATACTGTTGCAGGAGCACCTAGGTAGGCTAGAAGATGCAATGTAACCTAGGGATTCTATGATTTTTTTTCTTGTAGTGGTTCTAGCCAGACCACTAGGATACCAAGAGGATATGTAGGTCCTATTTTTTGAGTAATGTGTTAGTAGAGGATACCTTAATAGGTCCTTAGAGAATTTTGTTTTCGTTTAGGTCCAATAGGGTTTTTTTGGTATTTTGATGCCAAATGAGTCAAAAAAGGGGCTAGAGGCCCTATTTTATGTTATTACACTCTAATTAGTGGTTTGGACAAGTTTTGACAAGGTTAGACCAAGTTTGGATAGCTTATCCAAAAAGTTGTAAAAGTTGTCAATGTTGTCATTGACAACATTTGAGGTACCAATAATATGGCGAGCGGGAGTGGGAGCAAAGAATGGGAGGCAGGAGCACAAGATCTTCCAAATTCAAGTTTGAATTTGAGTGGAACTGGTTCAAAGGAGACAGGCCCTTCTGAGAATAGTAAGCAGGACAATGGGAAGGACAATGAGAACAAAGGGAAGGATCTCGATGCTGGTCTGGTGCCTGGGGACCCAGCTGGGGAACCTAGGACTGATGAAATATAGAAGTTGAACAAAAAATGGGCATCCCTTTTTGGATTCAAACCTTCAGGTAAATCTTTTTTACCACCGGTTAAGGACATTTCAAGACCTTCTCTAGGTAGCTTTTCTATAGATATTCCAGATCAGATTATTGATCATTCTATAGCCAGAATGAATAACTCCCTGGTTGGAATATTTTTAGGGGTTAGACCAAATATTGAAGTGGTAAGGGCCTTCGTATCCTAACAATGGGGTATGAAAGGATAGGTAGATGTGGTTTCCATGGCAAAGGGATGTATGTCTTTTTTTTTCTCTTGTGAGGAAGATAGAATGAATGTCCTATGCAATGGGTCCTGGATGATAGGGAAAAATACTCTGATTCTCCAGAAATGGCATCCCAATTTAGTCGTCGAGGAGGAAGAGGTTATTCAGGTCCCTATTTGGATCAAGATCCATGGTTTTCCTCTTGAATATTCGTTGGAGGATATATTTTCAGGGATAGCTAACTCATTTGGAGAACTTCTCTCTATAGATAATGTAACTGATTCTAGGAGAAGACTCACCTATGCAAGGATCTGCATCAGCACTACTCAGAATACTGATATGACAGAGAAAATAAATCTATACTCTAAATTGGGATCGTGGGAGCAAGCTATTGAATATGAAGCTATCCCTTTTGCGTGTTTTCACTGCAAGAAAGTTGGACATTGGGCAAAGAAGAGCCCGACAAAAGTCATCCAGAAAAGTAACAAGAAATGGGTTCCGGTAGGGAGGAATATCAAGGCTAGAAGAGAGATAGCTAGGGAAGGCCAAAAAAAAGAGAAAAAGGGACAAGATAGAAAATCCAATACTACTAATAGTGCTCGAATGGGAGACATTTTGATAGCTAATCCTATTGAAGTTATTCTTACAAATAATGAGGTTCCTGAAAAAAATGAAAATGAAGGACAAAATAAGGAAACAAAAGAAGCCCAAGTGGAAGAGGGAGAGATTACAAAGTCAGTAATAGTGGGCATAGAAGTTGAACAAATGGAAGATCCTAATGGGGAGAAAAAGGATAAACAACAGGTAGGAATCCTAGAGCCCGACACTCAGGAAGTGAATGCAACAAAGCACCAGAAACAACAGGATATGGTGATGAATCAAGATACCCTTAATCAATCAGAAATGACTCCTAAAGGGGGAAGAAATCACAAAAATGAAACACCTAACTCGGGGGACCCCATAGAAATAAGCCAAATCCTAGTGGGGGAACAGAGTGAAATTGAAGATGAGAAAGAAAATCAAGGAGAGAAAAAAAAAAGGAAAGAAGGAAAAAGAGTTACCAAGCAGAAAGGTAGCAACAAGAAGCAGCAACAATGGAGATGTGGGAGCTAATACATCTTCTCCAGGAAGGCCATCAAACTAGAAGGTGAGAATTAAAGAGGCCAAAAATAACATTGCAGATGGAAGCCAGCGGATTCTGGAGGTAGGATCCTTTGTTAAATCATGAAGATTATATCTTGGAATATTAGGGGGCTAAATAATCCCCATAAGCAGGACATTGTTAGGAATATGATTAGGGATCATGGACCAGATATTTTTTTGATTCAAGAAACTAAAATTCTCAAGGATAAAGTTGAAAAGCTCATATTTTTAAAAAATAGAATAACTTGTGGGGGAGACTCTAATGGAGCTTATGGGGGCATTGCGACCATATGGAATGGAGACATTATAAAAGGGGATATTATTTATCAAGGTGATAATGTGGCTTGTATCAGGTTTAGGCATCTGAAGGATAATACATCATGGGTTTTGACTAATATTTATGCCCCCATTACCAAAAAAGGCAGAGAAGTCTTTTGGCAGCAGTTGTCTTCTCTGAGAAATTCCTTTAAAAATGAAGAATGGATTGTTATGGGAGATTTCAATACTCCTCTACGAGAAAAGGAAAAAATTGGAGGAAGCCATTCTAAACTGGACACTATGATGGACCTAATGAATTTTGTTGACTGTCATTATCTCCATGATATTGAGTTACAGGGAAATGAATATACTTGGACTAATAGAAGAAATGGTAAGGACCTCATTCAAGTTAGGTTGGACAGGGCTCTTATAACAAATGATTGGTTCACTAATTATTAGTTCTCTTTATCGGCCCACATTAGGGTAGGATTGGATCACAATCCCATCACCTTTTTGGTTGACCCAATTGATAAGAAAAGAAACTTTCCTTTCAGATTTGAGAAAATGTGGACTCTACATCCACAACTTAAACAAAGGATAGATGAGTGGTGGAAAATAAATTTAAAGGGAACTGCTATGTTTATCCTAGCTAAACAAATAAGGCTAGTATCAAAGCGTGGAACAAAGATACTTTTGGCAATATATTTACCACTAAGGTTAGTGTCAGTTTAGAGATTAAGGAAATCTGAGAGAGTATCAAAAAGGATGGTTATGCTTATATTTCAAGAGATCAAGAGAGTGAGAAGTTGGTCAAGATGCATGACATTATTGTAAAAGAAGAAACTTTGTAGAGACAGAGATCAAGAAATATTTTCTTGAAGGAGGGAGATAGAAATACTAAGTATTTCTTTATGACTACATTAAAGCACAGAATGGCTAATAGGATTTCTAAGCTAAACATTAGTGGAAATATTTCTAATAATCAAGAAGAAATCAGACTGGAGGCAAAAAACTTCTTTCAAATTTTGCTGGAAAAGGATAGCGAGCTCGACAAGGAGGAACAAAACAAATTTCTGAAGTGCATCCCAAATATTCTTAATAAAAACCAGAATGTTGGGCTTAATGCTATCCCTTCTAGATCTGAGATAAGAAAGGCTATCTTTTCTTTTGAAGGAGAAAAATCCCCAGGGCCAGATGGTTTTCCTATGTTATTCTTCCAATATTACTGGCATATTATTGAAAAGGAGGTTACTAATTTGATGAAAGAGAGTTTCAGAAACAGAAAACTTTTGAAGGAGCTAAATGGTACTTTTATAGCCCTTATCCCTAAGAAACAAGGAGCCGATAAGATGGATTAGTTCAGACCAATCAGTTTGTGCAATTCTGTTTACAAAATTATTTCTAAGGTTCTTACTACTAGGATTTTGGTGATTCTCCCTTCTTTGATTTCTTGGCAACAAAATGGTTTTTTGCTAGGGAGACAAATCATGGACTCCATCTTTACTATCCATGAAAATGTTCATTCTCTAGTGATGTCTAGGAAGGAGGGCCATATTTTGAAATTGGATATGTCTAAAGCTTATGACAGAGTGGACTGGGAGTTTTTGGTGCAAGTCTTGAAGGCTTTTATATTTAATAGAAAATGTACAGATCTCATTTTCCATCTTATCTCCTCTCCTACTTTTTCAGTTTTGGTTAATGGGTCTCCTATCTTGTTCTTTAAATATTCAAGGGGACTTAGACAGGGGGATCCCCTGTCCCCTATTCTTTTAATCCTCATGGCTAAATGCATGGGAAGGTACATGGAGAATTAGGTGAGGAAAGGTGACATTAAAGGGTTACAACCATCTTCGGAGAACCAAGTTTGCTCTCATCACCAGTTTATAGATGATTCAGTTATTATGGGAGAAGCCTCAGTTAAAAATGCTAGTAATATTAAGAAAGCTTTGAATAATTATGGGAAAGCTTCAGGCTAGATTATAAATTGGGGAAAGAGCTCAGTGTATCTTTTCAATGTCCCTAACAGAAGAAAGAGGAGAATCATAAGGATATTAGCATGTGACTTGGGAACTATGCCTGGTACTTATCTTTGTCTCCCTCTTTGTTTAGAACCTCCTGATACTTTTTGGAGCTCCTTAGTGGACAAATTTCAAAGTAAACTTGCGAGATGGAAAGGGATGTTGCTTAGTCAAGTGGGTAAAATCCAGATTCTTAGAGCTACCCTTCAAGGTCTTCCTCTTTATGCTTTGAGCATTTTTAAAATCCCCAAAAAATTTGGTGAAGCTATTGAAAAAATTCAAAAATTGTTTCTATGGACAGGGATGGAAAAAAAAAGATAGCGCTTATAGCCTAGCACAAAGTTTTATGTTCGATCAAGAAAGGTGGTTTAGGGCTAAGAAGAATTAAGAACTTGAATGAGAATCTCCTTACTAAATTTATATGGAGATACTATAACTCTAAAGGAGAATGGACTCTTATATGCGATAACAAGTATAATAAGGACATGCCTAATATTGATGCCTTTCTGGATGAGGATAGAGAAAGGGTTGGATATTTCATATGGAAAAATGTTATGAAAAATAAATCCAGAATTAAAAAAGGAATTAAGTGGAAAGTGGGAAATGGTAGTAAGGTTCTTTTTTGGGATGATGAATGGATTCTTCATTCCCCCCTCAAGGAATTCCCTGAATGGTGTATCTTTGAGAATCAGTGTAAAAGAATTTTTGGAAGGAAAGGTGAAGACTATTGGGAAAGGGATCACTGGAAAGATTTATCTATCATTGATATAAGACTGGGTCATCTTAAAAAAATTCTCAACTCAATCAATTTGATTGAGGAAGAGGAAAAGATTGTTTGGAAACATAGTAATGATAGTAACTTAACTGTCTCTTCTCTGTACCATTTAGAGTTTGAAGACCTTATTGAGCCTTTTTGGGTGAAAGTCTGGGATAAAAACCTCATTCCTAAAATTAATGTTTTTTTTTCTGGTAAATGATGCAAAATAAAATTTTGACAACTGACAATCTCATAAAAAGAGGTATGACTATTGTTAACAGTTGTTATCTTTGCGAGAAAGAGGAGGAAAGTGTGGGATATATCTTCATCCACTAACTGTTTGTTAGAAAAATTTGGGATCTTTTTTTCTAGGTCCTTAATATTGAGTGGGTTTTTCCTGATAATATGGAGAGTCTCTTTAAATCTTGGATCTATCCTTCAAAGCATGACACAATTGTTAAGATCTAGAATTTTGTCCTACCCCATGTTTGCTGGGGGGTCTGGAGATAAAGAAATGATAGAGTGTTCAGAGACAAGATTACTAGTGAAAAGGATGTTTTCTTTAAGATTAAGAGAGCTATTAAAGAGAACCTTATGTTACAGGATAAAGTGTTAGAACCTCTATAGGAGAACGATGTTACCCTGTTCAAAAATTGGAAAATCAATGGCAACTCCAAAAAAAAGGACAACAAAACTAAAAGAGAGGATACTAGATGGGATTTTCCTCCAAAGGGATGGCAGAAAATCAATTTTGATGGTGCCTCTAATTGAAATTCGGGGGGTGGCAGGATGTGGCATTGTCATCAAAGATGAAAATGGTGTCTGTACAGGTATAAAAGCTATCCCTATTAGTAATTAAACTAATCATCTTGCAGAAGCATGTGCGGCTCTTTAGGTTATTATTTTAGCTAAAGAAAGAGGTAGCACTAAAGTCTGGTTAGAAGGGGATTCTCTCAACATAGTCAAATGTTTAAACAATGACACTCCCGCCTCATGGACTATATATAATATCATTCAAAATGCCAAAGATATTATGCGCTCTTTTGAAAATTGTATTATTACCCATAATTACCGTGAGGTTAATGGTGTTGCTAACTGGGTGGAGAATAATGCGTGTCAGAGTGATGAGGTGGCATAGTGGGATGATGGAAATGATATGCCATCTCAAGAAAAATTATTGCTTGAGATGGATCGATTGAGGAGGTGTCAGAAAATTATTATAAATGGTAAGTTGTTTTAAAATAATTAATACGGAGGTGATGTGTCATTATTACCTTCAAAGTTGTAAGTACTCTATTATGATTGCAAGATGGATTTGGCATGCTTTTTGGGTCTTTTTGACTTTGTAAAATATTCATTTTGGCATTTTCTTCAGCCATTACAGTAAAATTAGCTGCAACCAGAGTAAGAAAATGGGAGGAAACAAGAAAAGAGTTGAGCCTGTTAATTGTAACAACTGGAAGAAAAATCATAGAGTTTGGAATATTGTGAAATAGGGTGGGTTGCTTGTTTTCCTGGAACAGCTCCATGGTAGGAATCCTTCTATCACTAGGGTCTTTATGAAATCATGGAAAGAGGGCAAGATTTTTGTTGGATACCAGTATATGGAGGTAACAGAGGAGATCATAACTGAAGCAATGGGAATGGGTATGGATGGTATTAAGTTTTACAGAGATAGATTGATCTCAGATAAAGCTTGGGAGACTTTTCCAAAAAATGAGAAGGAAAAGAACAGACTAGTCAAGATTGATGCTTCCTACCATAATCCGAAGGGCATTTCCAGACCCTGGAGGTATGTCCTTTATGTGATAATCAGTTATGTCACTCTATATGGCAGATTTACTAGGGCGTATGGGCACCATTTCATGTTATTAAACCATTTTAGGCATAAGGTTAAAGTCAGTTTACCTTGCTATCTTCTTAGTTCGTTAGATGTTACCATATCTAGCTTATGGAAAGATTTGAAGGGGGATCATGCATCCCACCAAGGGCTTATGCTTCTCATATATGAGGTGCTAAAATCTAAAAAAGTAGAAAGGCCACTGGGAAACAATATTTTGAAGGAGGAAGAAGAGATAGATGGGGATGAAGATGAAAGTATGTATGGGGAAGAAATAGAAAGTGAAGAGGAGTCCAAAGGGTTTAAAACCCCTAAATCTAACAAAAAGGGTGTTTCTAAAAACCAGAAGAAACCCTACTCTGAAGGGTTAGAAATAGAGAAGGATGTTGATGAGGAGATTGGGGAGGGAAGTGGAAAGAAAAAGGGCAAAAAGATAACAAAGAAGAAGATTCAGAATGAGGAGTCAGAAATAGAGACTAATTTTGAGGAGGAGAAAAAAGAGGATAAAAAAAGGAAACGCAAGGAGGGTAAGGTTAAAATTACCCGTAAGAGTAGCCACTCTAGTAAGAGGAGAATTAATGTTACTTCAGACGAGGAAGATTTAAAGGATAACATAGAGGAGAACAGGGAGGATAAGGAAAAAGGGGAGAATAGGGAGGAGAGAAAAGAGGAGGGTAATGATGACACTAGTCTCAAGGAGAAAACTGAAGAGAAGAAGCAGGAAGAAGAAAATATAAAAAATGAAAAGAACAACAGAATTGATGAAGATTCTGGGTGTAAGGAAAGTGATTTTCATGACAATGTGGACATAGGGGAGCACTATTTATCTACGGACAATAAAGATTGCATTGTGGGTTTCACTGGTCTGGTAAGCAATTTGATTGATGATCAGAATAATTTGAAAAAATAAGTTGATATTATAAAGGTGGAGATAAATATTCTTAACAATATGGGTATTGGGGAAAAACCGGTGGCTGTTTGTCTGAATGAAATGAAAGAAGTGGTGGGGAATTTTGAAGCCCAGGCAGAATTTGTTAATAAAGTGGGAATAATGGAGAGAAATATCAAAGACATCCAAGATAGGTCTGAGACAGAGAGTAATGCTGAGCAGATCACGAACCTAACCACTAAGGTGGAGAGGTTGGAGGCTACTGTTAAAAAAATTGGGGAACAATGTCTTATAAGTCTCAAGGCTTACTGTGGTCATGTGCAGATTCTGATGGACATAATGGACAGGGATAAAAAAGAGAAGGAAAATAGAGAGATCAAAGAGGGAATCAGCCTGGGATTGCATACTAGAGATAGTAATAAGAAGAATAGTCATAAGGAGGAAAAAGATACTATGGAGCTCAAGAGTTCAGTCAGCAATATGCAGATTATGATCATCGAAGTGGAGGAGCTGGTGCATGGAATGTAGCTGTCCTATTTTCCTTCCCTTTGGGGGTTTTTGTTGTCCCTATTTCTATTGTTGTATCTGTGGGACTTGTTTTGGTTTAGTTGCTTGTTTTCCTATTTCCTTTCCTTTATGGGTGCTTGGGAACAACTATTTTTTCCTCCTTGTTGAACATTTGTTTTAACTCTTTAGCTTTCAGGTCCTTGTAAAACCTAATGAACTTTATTACTTTGTAAAGGTTTCGGGTCCTTGTAAAACCTATTTTTACTTAATCAGAACATTGACAACATTTGTTTCAAGAATGCAACTTTGATGGAATTAGTTCCATAACTATCTGAAACTGATTTTGTAGTTCCTTGGTCAACTACATCGGGCTATCCTCGAGCTTTTGGAAGGGTTGGCAAGTTGAAGTCATATTGTGTAGGGACTATGTATTTGAATAACAGTTACAGTTTGTGTGTTTTGTGAAGATCACATAGTTTAATGGATTGAATCAACTTCTATAATCTTTTTTTTGATTAATTTAGATTGTATTAAGACTTCTTGTGGCGGTAGTTTGTTAGAGTCAATAGTTTTAGTTGCTTTTATAAAATCTTTTATTTTCTGCACTATTGTTGTCCTAAATTGAGCATTGTGAACAAATGGGGTCATAGATCCATTTTCCACTATGGCACTTGCACAGCCTCTTGGATTATGAAAGGTGACTCCATGTACATTGTGTACAATGAAGAAGGGGCCCTAGAAAGTATGGCAGAAATTTTTAAGGTGATGCCCTAGGTGAGCCAGTGAGGCATGTCTAGGGATCACCAGTAGTTGCAGAGCTAGTTTGGTGGATTGAAGGCATTCATAGCTTCAATAAAATATTGGTGAGGAGTAGGGTGATGTGTTATGAGGTCCCAATGTGAATGGGAAGTTTTGGTGAATGATTTTTATTAGCAAGAACAAGGTTTCTTTCAGACTGGTATTGAAAGCCATAAAACACTGATTTTTAGCCTTGATTATAGGCATAACTGTATGGATAGCTTGAGAACCCTAGACCAAGAAAATCTCTAGTGTCTTGATAAAGGGTATTTGGATCCTACACTTTTTTCCATACTTGTTAAGACTTTTGGTGAATTATTGCAGAAATAGAGCCTAAATAGGCCCAATTGCTTGTAGCCCTATTTAGGAAGTAATTGTTGTGTTTCTAGGAACTCGATTACGGTTTAAATGCAAAGTGTAATTTCAGGTAGTGGAAAGGATCCTAGTAACATCTTGGAAACCCTATTTCTCTCTATGGAGTGGTTGCTGATCAATTTGGGTTAGTTGGAGCATTTTGGGAAAATGAAGCAAGAAAGACCATTTTGGGTCTAGGAAGAAGCATGGAGTGTTTTGTTCTACATGTTGGTGTTCACTGTTTTAAAGGATTAGGATCTTGTGATAAGAATCCTAAGGATAATAGGGTTAGTGGAAGAAACCTAGTAGGTCAATCGAGAGACCTAGGAGACCCTAGAGGAAGTTAGGGAGAATCAAGACTAGTGATACATCAGATTGGTATTAGAGCAAGTTAAAGATTTGGGATTGTGTATGTCAGAGGTGGAATCTAGTGGTTCTACAAAGATGGTGAAAAATGCAAAATTAGTCAAGGACATGGATGATAAAAAGGACAAAAATAGACTCCTTGAAGGTACCTTGGAAGCAATCAGGTTGAAGATGGAAGAACTAGCAGATGATGCTAGGAAGAAAGACTTTGAAGCTGAAACCAGTGGTAGGGGTAAGCAGAAGGTTGAAGAGGAAGACTTCATCCCCAAACTAGACCCAGTGTTGAATGAGGAACCTTTATTGAAATCCATCAATCATTAAGTGGCAATGCTTTGGTTGGAATACCTTTGTTTGGTGGAAAGATGGATATTGAGATAGTCATGGACTGGATTGAAGCAATTAAGAATCATTTTGAGTGTGAGGGTATAAGTGAAGCCCAAAAGATTAAATTTGCCAAGTTTAGACTCAGAGGGTCAGCTTTGACTTGGTGGAAATACCTTCAAGATGAGAGGGTAAGAATGGGAAAGCAACCAATAGAAAATTGGAATACCATGGTGACCAAGTCGAAGGAGAATTATCTCCCGGGGGACTATGAAATCCAACTCCATAGAAAGAGACAAAACTTGAAATAAAAGACCTAGATGTGGCCTCATATACTGAGGAATTCTAGAGATTGTGTCTAAGGTCTAAATTTCAAGAAGAGGAGTCAATCAAAGTGGCTAGATACTTGGGTGGATTGACGTGGAACATCCAAGAGGAGATTAGCCTATGGACAACAACTATAATTAATTAGTGTCATCAATTGGCTATAATGGTGGAAGAGAAGAAAAAGAAGAAAGGGGATTCTAGCTTCAAGAACAATAATAACAATAGAGGCAAAGGGAGAGACCAAAGGATTCAAAGAGGAGGTTAGCAAGGTAGAGGTAATGAACAAAGGTCACAAGGAGAGAACAAGTTGACAAAGCAGCAGACTGAAAGTAGTTCAAGAGGAGGCTATAACAGAGGTAGGGGTAATCATGGTGGTCCCAATAGAGGAAAATGAGGTAGGAGTAGTTCTTAATTTGCAACAATGAAGTGTTATTATTGTGGGCAATTAGGCCATCCAGCCTATAGATGTCCTAAAAAACCTTTTGCAACAAACAGTGACAAGAGGGTAGCATATGCACATGAGGACACTTCAAGTGTCAAAACACCTGAGATTGACCATCTAGATTCAGAGATGGGAGAGAAATTGATGTTCAAAAGAGTATTGATAAGGAAACTAATCAAGGATGAGCCCAAACATAGGAGGGCCTTGTTTAGAATCAGATGCAAAATTCTTGGTAAGGTTTGTAAAGTAATTGTGGACTCTGGATCCACAGATAATATCATCTCAAAGGAGGTAGTGGTGAAAATCAAGCTAGCCAAGATACCCCATGTGAATCCCTATAAAGTGACATGGCTCAACAAATACCAAAGTGTGTTGGTCAATGAGAAAACATGGGTTGAGTTTTCAATTGCAGGGTACAAGGATAGACTACATTGTGACATCCTACCAATGGATGCTTACCATTTTCTAGTTGGGAGGCCTTGGAAATTTGATAATGGGGTAGTATATGATGGGAAGGAGAATTACATCACCTTCAAGAAAGGATGAAAGACTTTCAGAATTCATTCTTTACTAGAAGATGAAGAACCATACTCAAAGACTCCTAATGTGATGTTGTGTAGTGGAAGACAGTTTGTGAAAGATATCAAAGATGATGAGAGTGAAGGTTATGCCATTGTGTTAAGACCCAAGGAGGAAGAAAAATTAGTCAAGGAGCCATTACCACCAGAGGTGCAAGAATTTATTGAGAATTATAAGGACATAGTGAGTGATGGCACTCCTACAACCCTACCACCTAAGAGGGTAATAACTCACCAAATAGACTTTGTGCCAGGAGCATCTTTTCCCAACAAAGTAGCATACAAGATGACTCCTGATTAGAACTTGGAGGTGGCTAGACAATTTTAGGAACTCTTTGATCAAGGCTTGATCAAGAAGAGTATTAGCCCTTGTGCAGTCCTGGTTGTCTTGGCATATAAGAAGGGAGGAAAATGGAGACTATGCACAAACTCGAGGGCTATAAATAGGATCACAATAAGGTATAGGTTCCCTATACCTAGGATAGAGGATCTTATGGATTGCCTTGGAGGGGCAATGTACTTTACCAAGTTGGAATTGAAGAGTGGTTATCACCAAATCAGGGTGAAGGAAGGTGATAAATGGAAAATGGTATTAAAGACCACTGATGGGTTATATGAATGGATTTTCATGCTATTTGGCCTCTCTAATGATCCAAGAACATTCATGGGGCTCATGAATTAGGTGCTCAAGGACTTCACAGGGAAGTTTGTGGTGGTATATCTTGATGATATACTGATATTTAGCAAGACAAAAGAGAAGCATACCAGACATGTAAAGGTAGTATTGAAAAGGTTTCATGAAGAGAAATTGGCTATCAACCTTGAAAAGTGTGAGTTCTTCAAAAAAGAACAAGAGTATTTGGGATTTTTAGTGTCCAAAGGGTCTTTGAAGATGGACTAAGACAAGGTTGCTACTATCCTAAACTGGCCTCCACCTACCACAGCCACTAAGGTAAGAATTTTTCATGGCCTTGCACATTTTTATAGAAATTTTATTAGGAACTTCAGTGGGATATGTGCTCCATTATTTCATACTATTAAGGGTGGGTTCAAAACTAAGTTTAGGTGGACCTTGGAAGAAGAAAAATCCTTTGAGATGTTGAAAAGACAAGTGGCTACTCAACCTATCCTACAATTACCAAGCTTTGAGAAATTATTCACCATTGAATGTGATGCAAGTGGGATGGCAGTAGGGAGTTTATTGAGTCAAGAAGGTAGGCCAATTGCCTTTTTTGTTGAGAAATTAAATGAGGCTAAGAAGAAATATTATTCTTATGATTTGGAAGTATATGCTTCAGTTCAATCCTTGAGAAAATGGAGGCATTATATTTTGCCTAAGGAATTTATGGTGTTCACTGACAACCAAGCCCTTAGTTACATTAATACACAAGAAAAACTAAGCAATAGGCATTTGAAATGGATGGAGTATTTGCAAGCATTCACTTTCACTCTAAACCATAAAAAGGGGCAGCTCAATAAGGTTGTAGATGCACTAAGAAGGAGGTTACTTATAGTCCAAGAAGTCCAAATAAATAAAATTGGAATTGATAGTTTAAGAGACTTGTACAAGGCAGATGAGGATTTTGGGGAAGCATACAAGGTATGTGTTGATTTCCAAAACCATTTTCATAGCAAGTTCTTAGAGTTTACTTTGTAGAATAGACTATTGTTTAGAGTTAATCAGTTGTGTGTGCCAAGAGGATCTATGAGGATGAATCTCATACATGAGAAACATAATGGATCTCCAAGTGGTCATTTTGGTATGAACAAGACATTAGAGCTTGTCCAAAGGTTCTTCCATTGGCCAAATTTGGCGAAGGATGTTACCAAATATGTGGAGCAGTGTGTTGTTTGCATGAAGGAAAAAGGAGGAATGAGTAATGCAGGGTTGTATCAACCACTACCAGTCCCTAACCAGCCATTGGAGTGTGTGAGTATGGATTTTATTATAGGTTTACCCAAAACCAAGCAGGGGTATGATAAAACTTATGTAGTTGTTGATTGATTTAGTAAAATGGGGCATTTCATCCCATGTAAAACTACTAATGATGCTAGCCACATTGCCTATTTATTTTTTAAGGAGATTGTGAGGATTCATGGTCTTCCATTGAGCATAGTATTAGATAGGGATGTGAAGTTTATGAGCCATTTTTGGAGGACACTATGGACTAGGTTGGGTACCAACCTATCTTTTGGTTCACCTTACCACCCTCAGACTGATGGCCAAACTAGGGTGGTAAATAGAGTGTTGGGTAACCTATTGATTAGGTGCCTAACTAAGGAGTATGGGAAGACTTGGGATGTTGTCATTCCCCAAGAACGATATGCTTACAATGATAGTAAAAATATAATGACAGGAAGAAGCCCATTTGAGGTAGTTTATGGCATGCACCCTAGGGGTGTTTGTGAGCTCAGAGATCATGGAAGTATGGAGTATAGAAGTGGGAATGCTGAAGACTTCACCCATACTATGAAGGAGATCCAAGAACAAGTCAAGAAGAAAATCCAAGATATTCAACAAAAGTTGAAGCTCAAGGTGGATGAAAAGAGGAGAGAAATTTAGTTTGAGGTGGGTGACTATGCAATGGTTCACTTGAACAAATCAAGGCTACAGAAGGGTTTCCCTACCAAGCTTCAGATGAAAAGAGTGGGACCTTGAAAAATCTTGGCCAAATATGGAGCTAATGCCTATAAGATTGATTTACCACCAGACTTGAGCATATCTCCGGTGTTCAATTTGCAAGAATTAATCTAGTTCAGAGGGAAGGTAGATGAGTTCAGTCAGGGAGTCAAGGAACTAGTGAGGATGTTGAGGCTACTGTATTTCCTCCTAAACCACAGATGGCAGCTGACAAAGTGCTATACTCCTAGGTTAAGAAGACTACAAGGCATAAATTTTACATGGAACACCTAATTCAGTGGAACGATAGACCAGAGTCAGAGGCCTCATGGATTGCAGAGGTAGACTTCAAGAAGGTGGGCATTCCTGAGTATCTACTATCCATAAGAGTGACATAGATTTTCCTTTTTGGGAGAGTATGGTGTAGGAGCACCTAGCTAGGCTAGAAGATGCAATGTAACGTAGGGCTTCTTGGATATTTTGGCTTGTAGTAGTTCTAGCTAGAACACTAAGATAATAAGAGGACACGTAGGTCCTATTTTTTGAGTAATGTGTTAGTATAGGATACCTTAATAGGTCCTTAGAGACTTTTGTGTCTATTTAGGTCCAATAGGGTGTTTTTCATATTTTGATGCCAAATGAGTCAAACAAGGGGCTAGAGGCCCTATTTTATGTTATTACACCCTAATTAGTGTGCGTGCTAAAACTGGACCTCTACTTTAGTAGTACACTTCAACATGGTCATTGTACTTTAGTTGCATAGAGGAATGAATATGGATTCATTCATCTTGCATGTCTGAATGAGTCAACCTGTTGCGTTCTAGTAGGCAGGAGTATGATCTTGCTCTCAAGTCATTGCAAGCTCAATGACTACACTGAAGACCTAAATGAAGAATTTTAACTATGATAAATGATCTAAGATGATATGCATATGTAGTTTGTTGTTCATCCAAGCTACTTAAGATTTATTTTAGAAGCACCAAATTGAAAAGTGAAATATTCTTTTTAAAACCCAAATTGAATGTGCTCTAATGATTAGATTTGCATGCTTGAAATTAAACAACACTGCTAAATGATAAATGCTAAGAAAAGAGAAGAAAATATAGTATAGTAATGCTAGAAGAAAGTTAGGATCCTTTGTGAAGGAAAAAAGTTTCTCTTTTATAGAAATCTCTCTTGAATCGACGGTCAAGATCGAACAAAAAGAGTGGCTCAGATTCAATTGAAGAAGCACAATCCATGTGCAAGTGATTTGATTGGTCAAGAGAGTCAGTTGATTGAACTGACTAATCAGTTGTTTTGGAAACTTCCATATTCAGTTTTTAGTTAACTAAAATATTTCCAAAATGATAAATAGATGAGAATCAGTTAACTGAGTGTAACTAGATTTTTTCCATTTTGATAATCAGTCAACTAAATTTGATGATGTCATATGCATTTTTAATAAATTAATTGATTTTGAATGCACATTTATGTTTTTATAATTAATTTAATTCCTTTTTGATTTAATTGAAAATATTGTAATTTTTATTTAATTAATATATCAGAATATCAATTAAATAATTAACATAAGGTTTATTTGCCAATGTATTATGATTTTAGGAATTAATTAATTAATCAAGTATGATGATTGATTAGGACCTAGGGTTTGGGTCAGATCAGTTCGATTTCGATGAATTGCCTGTTTGATTTAGGACTTAGAATTATCAAGATTAAGGTTTCTTGATTAATTGTTGAGATTGGGGTTCTAGGGTTTAGGTGACCATTTTTAGGTGATTACATTTGCCCCTCTTTGAATTGATGTGCGACCAGCACATTGGTTCAAAGAATTGTTAGCGAGAAGACTCAGAATAGTTTGATTTGAAGTGATGAAACCATTATTTTGAAGAAGAGGACTGACTTTGAGCTTGATTGGACGAAGATCGATCAAAAGATATAAACAGAATGCTCAGTTTGATTTGAAATGATGAAACTGAACATTTGTCAGGAACTCTTAAACCTTTTTGATTGATTTGAATAAATAACCAGTTTGATTTGAAGCGATGAAATTGATTACCATTACGAGATTTGATTAGCAAGCAAATTGACTTGATTTGAAGTGATGAAGCCAATTTGATCAATGTATCTGGTTTCAATAATGAATAGCCCGTATAGGACCGATCTTTTCTGGTTTTGAGTGTATTCACCACTGTATAAGAACATTGATTAGGTTGCCTTGGATTTAAGATGATCTCAACTTTATTTGATGCGATGAAGTTGAGATGCCCCAAGAAATGGGGTTTTGATCGAGGATATGATCACTAGAATGTTGATGTCCTGATCCTGCCCCCTCAGGAGAAAAATTTAAATATGGCTAGGTGCCCCAGTGATGAGAAGCAATTCGATTGATTAGACAATTTAGGAAGAAACTAAACTGATTAGAAAGAGGTCCCATGTGGTTAGGACAAAATTTGTACTTAATGAGAGGTCTTGTTTGACTGAGATTGACCAAAAGTAAGATACATGGATTAATTAGAAGAAAAGCATGAGAGATTTCCATTGGTTGTGCAAGTGCTCAGTTTCAAATTTCGATATCAATCCTAAAAATATAATTAGGACAGTTGATTTAGCAAGGGATGTCATGTTCACATACAAATGACCACTTGACGAGGAGAAGATTGATCGATTAGAATCTTAGATCCTTCACATTGGAGAGAGATAAAGTTATTATGCTGATTTCAACACTATGCAGATGCAAATGTAGATGCAAGACTAACATGAATGCAACATAAGGTGTAGTCACTGAGCTTTAACAGTTGAAAATTTTCATCATTGAGCATTTTTGGAACATCGGAGTCGATACAATCCTTACTGGTTCCACTGTGACCATAAGAATATGAATATGGCTCTCATTGGATAAGATATGGGAAACTAACATAAGCATCGAGGCACAAAATTTGAGATGACCTGAACATTATTTCTAGTTCTGATAGTGCAAGAGCACACCAGTATCGAGGTATTCAAAGCCAAGATAACCATGAGCACGTGCTTGTGTAAACAAATAGATAAATAATAGTCAAGGAGATAGTTTCAACCTCACCTTGGTGTACAAATAAATAGGATCGAGGGATGTGAGGTTTTTCTGCCTTAATGCAGGAGCTCTTATCACATACACCAAGTTTATTTGACATTTCTAGATCATCGGGCCAAACCAACAAGCAGTAGACAAAGAAAATATTAGCAAAATCAATGAGAACAGACAACATACGAATAGAAGTTCAGCATACTTCAGCCAGTTTCAAATTTTTTGGATGTGTATATGTATGAGGTGTTGAGAAACACCATTGTGCGTGTGAGTGCTTTGTGTTTGATTAATATCAATCTGTTTTTTATGTTTGTGATATCCAATGTGTGTTAAGAAACATAGATGTATCCAAAGATAGTGTTAAGAAACACTGTTGATTGTGGTGTTGAGAAACACATGCTTGCATCAGTAGCGAGTTGTCCTTTAGAAATGACAAGATTACTGACTCTGGTGTAAACCAAAGATGTGATCAAATCGGGGACCCATGCCCCTAGAAGAAAACAAGGATAACTAACTTGACTCATGCTGCTAGGACAAATCTGATTTGATTGCCCCCAGGTTATGACTCTGGATCGGTTTCAAGCTAGGAGGGTTCTCAGAAGAACCAGAGTGTCACGAAAGTGACTGAAAGCTATGAACAAACTGAAGCAAAGGATTGATGCCAAGATTGAGAATTGATAGATGGATAATTGAGTACAAGAGGCACCTATTTACTAGGTTTTCACCTACTTGGCAGAAATGATATTTAGCAGAAATTGACTTGATTTGAAGCAATGAAGCCAATTTGATCAATGTGCCTAGTTTCATAAATGAATGACTCGTATAAGACCGATCTGTCTGGTTTCAATTGCATCCATCACTGTATAAGACAATTGATTCGGTTGATTTTTATTTATGATAATATCAACTTGATGTCATGCGATGAAGTTGAGATGCCCCAAGCGATGAATTCAATTTGATCAATGTATCTAGTTTCAATAATGAATAGCCCGTATAAGATCGATCTTGTCTGGTTTCAAATGTATTCACCACTGTATAAGACCATTGATTAGGTTGCCTTTGATTTAAGATGATCTCAACTTGATTTGATGTGATGAAGTTGAGATGCCCCAAGCGATGGGGTTATGATTGAGGATGCGATCACTGGAATGTTGAAGTCCTGATCTTGCCCCCTCGGGAGCGAAATCAAAATATGGCTAGGTTTCCCAATGATGAGAAGCAATTCAATTGATTACACAATATAGGAAGAAATTGATTTGATTTAGAAAGAGGTCCCACATGGTTAGGATAGAATTTGTACTTGATGAGAGGGCTGGTTGACCAAGTTTGAACAAAAGTGAGATACATGGATTGATTAGAAGAAAAGCATGAGAGATTTCCATTGGTTATGTGCATGATAAAAGTGGACCTCTCACTTAGCAGTACACTTCAACATGGTCATTATACTTCAGCTACATACAGAAATGAATATTGATTAATTCATCTTGCATGTCTGAAAGAGTCGACCTGTTGCCTTCTAGAAGGAAGGAGTATGAGCTTCCTCTCAGATCATTGCAAGCTCAGTGACTACACCAAAGACCTAAATGAAGGATTTAAAAATCTATATGCTGATAGTAAACTACTAATTAATCTAGATGCAAATGTAAATGCAGATTGTTGTTAATCCAAGCTACTTAGAAATTTAGTTTTAGAACACCAATTGAAATGTGAGATATTCAATTTTAAACCCAAATTGAATGTTCTCTAATGATTAGATTTGCATGCTTGAAATTAAACAACAATGCTAAATGATAAATGCTAAGAAAATAGAATAAAATGCAGTATAGTAACGTTAGAAGAAAGTTAGGATCCTTTGTGAAGGAAAAGACTTTCTCTTTTATAGAAATATATCTCAAATTGACGGTCGAGATTGATCAAAAAGAGTGGCTTAAATTTGATTGAAGAAGCACAATCCATGTGCAAGTGATTCGATTGGTAGAGAGAGTCAGTTGACTGAACTGAATGATCAGTTGTTTTGGAAACTTCCATATTCAGTTTTTAGTTAACTAAAATGTTTCCAAAATGATAAATAGATGAGAATCAGTTAACTGAGTGGAACTAGATTGTTTCCATTTTGATAATCAATCAACTAAATTTGATGATGGCATATGCATTTTTAATAAATTAATTGATTTTGAATGCACATTTATGTTTTTATAATTAATTTAATTCCTTTTTGATTTAATTGACAATTTTGTAATTTTTATTTAATTAATATATCAGAATATCAATTAAAAAATTAACATAAGGTTTATTTTCCAATGTATTATGATTTATGAATTAATTAATTAATCAAGTACGATGATTGATTAGGACCTAGGGTTTAGGTCAGATTAGTTTGATTTTGATCAATTGCCTATTTGATTTAGGACTTAGAATAATCAAGATTAAGGTTTCTTGATTAATTGTTGAGATTGGGGGTCTATGGTTTATGTGACCATTTTTAGGTGATTACAATTAGTGGTTTGGACAAATTTGGACAAGGTTAGACCAAGTTTGGATAGCTTATCCAAAAAGTTGTAAAAGTTATCAATGCTGTCATTGACAACATTTACAACATTTGTTGCAAGAATGCAACTTCGATGGAATTAGTTCCATAACTATCTGAAACCAATTTTGTAGTGCCTTGGTCAACTAATTAAGTCTATCCTCAAGATTTTGGAAGGGTTGGCAAGTTGAATTCATATTGTGTACGAACGGTGTATTGGAATAACAGTTACAGTTTGTGTGATTTGTGAAGATCGAATAGTTTAATGGATTGAATAAAATTATGTAAGATTTGGTTTGAGTAATGTAGATTGTATTAAGAATTCTTTTGGTGGTAGTTATTTATATTCAAAATTTTTAGTTTCTTTTATAAAATCTTTTGTTTTCTGCAATATTGCTGTCTTGAATTGAGCACTGTGAACAAATGGGGGCATAGATCCATTTTCCACCATGGCACTTGCACGGGCTCTTGGATTATGGAAGGTGAATCCATTTAAATTGTTTACAATGAAGGATGGGCCCTGGAAAGTATGTCAGCCATTTATAAGGTGATTCCCTAGGCGAGCCAGTGAGGCATGGCTAGGGATCACCAGTAGTTGCAAAGCTAGTTTGGTGGATTGAAAGCATTCATAGCTTTAATAAAATATTGGTGAGGAGTAGGGTGATGTGTTATGAGATCCCAATGTGAATGGGATGTTTTTGTGATTTATTTTTGTTAGCAAGAACAAGGTTTCTTTCAGACTAGTTTTGAGAGCCATGAAACCCTGATTTTTAGCCTTGATTATAGGCAGAGCTGTACGGACAGCTTGAGAACCCTATACCTAGAAAATATCTAGTGTATTGATAAAGGGTATATGGATCCTACACTTTTTTCCATACTTGTTAATATTTTTTGTGAATTATTGTAGAAATAGAGCCTAAAAAGGCCTAATTGCTTGTAGCCCTATTTGGGAAGCAATTGTTGTGTTTCATGGAACTTGATTAGGGTTCAAATGCAAAGTGTGATTGAAGGTGGTGGAAAGGTTCCTAGTAACATATTGGAAACCCTATTTCTCTCTTTGGAGTGGTTTCTGATCAATTTGGCTCATTTGGAGCATTTTGGGAAAATGAAGCAAGAAAGACCATTTGGGGTCTAGGAAGAAGCACGGAGTGTTTTGTTCTACATGTTGGTGTTCACTAGTTGAAAGGATTAGGATCTTGTGATAATAATACTATGGAGCATAGGGTTAGTGGAAGAGCTTGATTAGGTCAATAGAGAGACCTAGGAGACCCTAGAGGACGTTAGGGAGAAGCTAGACTAGTGATACATCAGATACTAAGTGTAACACCCCAAAATTGGCACCTTATAATCTTAATCAATTTTTGGTGTGCTCCTTCAGTTTTCTCATCTTCGAAGTCCTATTGTACTAGTAAAATGATCCTCCTAATTGACTTTAATTGATTGAGTCTCAAATGCAGAAAACCTAAATTTGCATAAATCTAACACTATATTTAATTCCTAAATTATCAGGGTTTATTAGCTAAAAATCCCTATGATTAATTAATTTAATTCTAAAGTCCCAAGTGCTTTTAAATTAAATTAATTCCACCCCCTTTAACTAATATACATCAAAAGGAATTGAATATTTATTTAGTTGATTGAATGGATTATACTCAAAAAGAATTTCATAATTCTATATGAAAGGTCACTCATGTGGCAATAATCCACTCTTTTAATTAAATAATTCATGCTTTTTTGTATCAATCTCCATTTCTGAAAATGAAGAGGCAATCGTTTCTTTTCAAGAAACTCTTCACCATCTTTCCATGGTTTTTCTATATATTGGACATGTTTTTCTTCATTTGAGAGGATGAATTGGAGAGCATCAAAATTATAGTTAAATTTGTATTGATTTTCATGATTTTTAGCTTTATTGCATAATTAGATTAATTTCATTTAGATTAATAATGTGTTGATTCTTATTGTAGTTCATTTACATATTTAGTATCTTAATTCCATCATCTTTCAAGCTTTCTAGTTTAATAGCATTTCAATTCTAGTTTCATGGCAATTCATTTCTAGTTTAATTGCATTTTCTTTCATAGATTAATGGCATTTTGCTTATCTTTCATGCTTTAGAAATCCTCCATGTTAGAGATGGTCAAGTTTGTTGGCTCTCGTTCTGAGAGTAAATTTGACATCCCCAACTAATTAGGAGGCAACAAGTCGCTTCAATCAAATTTGCAAGATGAACAATTCATGTTTATCTTTGTGAATTGAATGATTGAGTAAGGACTATGTTAGGTTTGTGCTTGATTTAGAGGTCACATTCAAGCACACAACATTTTGGCACCCACCATGGGGCAGAAAAAATGATTTTTGGCCTCATTCTCGAGCTTTTTTGACAGTGATTTGAACTCTGTCGTACGTTTGTACAGCACTGGTACAAAATTTTATGCAACATTTCAGGTCGAACCGCATGAAGTTTTTCTCTCTATAGCACTCTCTCGCGTGAAGAAATAGAAATCTCATGCGGGTCCTGCACTTTCTCACATGCAACAAAGTACTTGCTCGCGCGAAATTTCGCAGACAGACATTTAATTTTTAGAATTTGCAATTTGTTGTTATCTTTTTCTGACATTTATTCTTTGCCATTGATTTCCTGTTTCTGATTTCTGCTGCAGCATAACAGTGGTTTGTAGGTTGCTTTTCAAAGATCGTAAAAACTTTCTAACAATTTGCTTGAAGGACGATTGTCAAAGGAATATTAAAAACGTTGTGTTTGTTTACTATTTTTCATTCACATAGTTTAAATAGGGCTTTGTTAAAATTTTGTAAGGATCCCGATAGCAAAGTAGGGGAATAGGCTCTTCATTACATGGAAGTGATTCCCATGGATGAAACTGAGACCCAGATGTTGCTAGCATGACGGATACTTTGGGAAGCAAAGCAAGATAGTGAATCTTTACCACTTCTACTTGTTAGGGGATTATGCTCTTCTCTCTTTGCGAGAATCAGAAACCCAAAGGCTTGTGGATTTGGTGGAGTGAAACTATCGTGGTAATGAATATGCTTGATGTGTTTGGGTAAGGTGAAAAGGTAGAGAAGTATGCTCTTCTCTCTTTGAGAGAATCAAAAAATCAAACCCTTGAATCCGAACCAAGTTGTGTCACCTTTAGAGGGCTTCCCGAAAGTTGAACCTCTGAGAATTACCAAAGTGAGTACACACCTATCGTCGGTGATTCCACCTCACTATAATAAAGTCTTCTTTGTTGAGTCCAAAGACTCCAAAGCCATGGTAACTTCTTTCTCATGATTTTTGACTATCATCTTGAGAAATCCTTGTTTGTCGTACTGAGCGGCGCCACTCCCAGCCTTGCTTGTAAGGGTTTATGACTTTCAAGTGTTGGTGTGGCTGTGAGGCCCCAACTCTGTATCAGAGGCACCAAAGTTTATTGTGAATGGAAGCCCACTAAACACTCTCTTAGTTGGATGCCTACCCGTTTCACCTCCGAAAGAAGACATAATCTATGTGCAGGGAGAGGGAAGAATCTCTCCCCTAGATTCTCAACATAGGTATGCACCTGGATGCTTGAAATGGTATATGATGCTGGCCCCTACTTTAAGGTTAACCTTCGAACATATATACTTAGTCCTTGGAAACACAAAAAACACAGGAACTCTTTCGAGGGTGACACTGTTGTGTGAGGTGCACGCATACACATAAGACAGCGGGGCACAAATTTTGTCTTCTCCACCATTTTTTTTTTTAGGGATAACTGAGTGTTTGTTTTTGAGTCTTAAACTGTCCAAATCATGATCAAACAAAGACTCCCATGATTCTTCCAAGTTGGTTTGTCCTTGGTAGAACTGTTTACGACTATTGCTTGTGTCATTACTGCTTGATTGAAACTTCGTGTTTGTAAACAAGTGCTTGTCACCTTGAAACTGAGATTGTTGATTTCTATCATCATAAAACTGCCCTGAAACTAAAAATTTTGTCAGAGAACAGTCCTCACTGTGTCTCAAAATCTAGTTTTTATCTCAAAAACTGAGTCCATTTATCAAAATCTGGAGTTTTCTCACGCGAGATTTTAGAAACCTAGCACTTTCTCACGCGAGCTAGCATTTTCTCGTGCAAAATTGAGCACTTTCTCACGTGGCACAACACTTTCTCATGTTCAAAACAATGAGCTTTTTCCTATTAACTGCTAAATTTTCTGCATGATCTAAATTTTGTCTGGGGTCTGATTGCTTGTTTCTGTATTGTTTGCAGTCTGAAACTGGTCATTTTGAGTTGTGAACTGACTGATTCTTACTCAAACTTGTCTTGTCTCTTTGTCTCCATCCTATCTTTTCTATGTTTTTGTGCCTTGCAAAATGATAGTCATATCTTGGTTGTTCTAGCCATACTCTCGATGATTCATGCCGGGTGCATCTCACACCTTAGCTATTCTAGCCTTTTACCTCTTTTTTTTGATATCTCTAGACATAAGAGTTCTGAGTTAGATCTTAAGTTTCCTCTCATATCATCTTTGTCTATACCTATTACAACTAGAAGCGGCAATATTTTTCCCATTCACAGTTCTGGAGTAGGTAGAAGTAAACCTCATGATCAAGGAAAAGGTCATTCTGAACCCATTGTTCAACTTGATAGTCAAGAGGGGTCCTCACGTTCCTCTTCCCTATTTAGTATAGATTTGAGTCTGAATAAGAAACCAGTGTTCCAGCTGTGTTCTAATCCTTTGTTTCAAGATTAGCATAACCCATTTCTTTCAGATTAACAAGGCTACAGGAAGTCACCTATTTGGGTTGATCCTATTGACGACCCCCACTACCTTAGTGACCCTTTTGAATGTATCAATCCTTTTGATCTTGTCAACCCCTTTGATCCGCCGAGAAATACATTGACTATGAATTCTCAACTCAATACTCACACTCATACTGAAGAGGTGCACATGGCATAACCTCATGTTAACAACATGACAAATCCTTTCGATTACACACAAGTTCATGACCAATGCCAAAATGAACAAGGTTAGCAAGAAGAGTAGCATCACTAGGGTCAAGATTAGACTTATATTACTTATGAAATTCTTGGTAATGTTGATGAGACAATAAATCAAAGTGACATAGATGCTGCAAAGTCTAATAAAGATCTCATCAAAATGATGGAAATACTCCTTGCAGAAGACAAAGAAAAATACTTTCTAGATTTGGCAAAACAAGGAGTTAAGTTAACCGCAAAATTCCAAGTGGAAATGCTTGTGGCTAAAGAAGAAGAAAGTGAGACCTCCAAATTGCATAAAGTAATTCAAGACATGCAAAGTCAAATCAGCCAACTTATGAAGGATAAGGACAAACCCACACAACAGTTCACAATGGAAAGCATATGTCCTTTTCCTTTTGATAGGAGAATTACTATGCCACCTTTTCCCAAAGGTGTAGAACTCCCTAAATATGATAAGTATCTGGGTACCACTGATCCTTAGGATCATTTAAGAGAATTTGGCACCCTATCCATGGAGTTAATACATGATCAAACCTATTTGATGCATCTCTTTCCTCGAAGTTTGGGTGGACCTGCCATGGAGTGGTTTTCTCGACTACCCACTGGCATCAAGACTTTTGATGAGATTGCCAATCTCTTTATATAGCACTATTCTCACAATATTCAACATCCCGTCAACATAAGGGACCTTTGCAATCTCAAGAAAAGGCAAGGGGAACCATTCTTAACATTTCTCCAAAGATGGAGACAACTTTGCACTAAATACCCTCGCAAAATATCTGAATCTGAGAAACTCAATATCTTCTTGGATAATCTCACCCCTAATTTTGGGTATCAAGTACAACTTCAAGGTCCCATTAATTTTTATAGCATGATAAAGAAATCTATGAGGATAGAAGCACTTATGGTTAAAAAAGGTGAATTGACTTTGTATAAAGACAACAAACAAAGTTCCTCATCTTCCAAAAAAGATAAAGGGAAGTTTACCAACAAAAATAGGGACCTCGTGAATGATGGGGTGATCGATAATGTGACTCCAACTCCTTCAAAACCGGTCTTCAATCTCACCTCTGGTATACAAGCGACAAAATCTATTGAAAAGGCTACAATGACCACTCAACAGCCTTCTAGTTTTTCTAGCAAAAAACCTTGGGCCCCATGACCCAAGTGTGAATTTACTTCTTTGGGAGAACTGCTTGATGTGGTTTTCAAAACTTTGGTGCAAAATCAGATTCTTTCTCCTTTGGAAAAACATCTATACAATCCAAAACCATGATCTCATTGGTGGAATGACAATGCTTACTGTGACTATCACCAAAACAAAGGTCATAAGACTGCTACTTGTCTTCAATTGCATCATAAAGTCCAAGATCTGATTGATAACCAGGTTATCATTTTGGAGAATCATAATAAGAATTTAGATCATCAGGCATTTAAAGATCCCTTTCCTTGTCATGATAAAGGAGAGTCCTCCAATGCTAAGAACAATAATGCCAAAGTTAACTACGCACATGCCACTTATGATAATGTTATCAACATGATTGAACCTGTGGAAGTGGAATATTGTAATATGTTTACTAGAAAGGGGAGCAAGAATGCTTCTAAACCCAATGCCCCATTCTTCTTCAGAGGCCCTGGGTCTCAATTATCTGAATCTAAAACATCTCAAGATTGTGCGAACATTGTTACTAGATGTCGCGCTAAAATCACTATCAAGGGTCCTGACCCTCCTGTTGCTACATCCGTGCCGAAACAAACTATGGATAAAACTATTGTTGGATCTTCCAACAAGACCACGAAAGTGGTCCCTATGCCTCCTACTATTGGTTATAGCATTGTTGACCAGCTTCAAAGAACCAATGCTCAGATAACTATCTTTGAGCTACTGAAGATCTCACCTACTCATAGGCAGATTCTGGACAAAGCTCTCACAGAAGCTACTGTCCCCAAAGACATCAATCTGGATAAGTTTCAATCCATGGTGGGTCACTTGACTTCACCGCATTATTTGTCCTTCTCTAAAGAAGATGATCACTCAATTAATCACCCGCATAATTCTCCTCTGCATATAGAAGTCATGATTGGCAAACAGCTAGTCTGCCGCATCCTCATTGATAATGGTGTTGGTCTCAATATTTGCTCCGCTCACTTTCTTGCTTATCTAGGTTATGGAAAAGATCGCATAGATTCTTGCAAAAGAATTACCATCAAGGCCTATGGTGAAGAAGAGAGAAAATCTAAAGGTCTAGTTGTGCTACCCATTTGGGTTGGACCAGTTGAAAGAGATGTCACATGGCAGGTGCTAGACCTTCCTCTTGCATATAATATCTTGCTGGGAAGACTGTGGATCCATGAGATGCAAGTGATTCCTTCTACATACCATCAGTGTATTAAGTTTTCTTTTCAAGGCACAGAGGTGACAATTCCTACTAGTATGGGCTCTTCTTGTAATGTGCTCACTTAATTAGCTAATAGTCTTGTTATGACTAATAGAGAATACATAGAACTCTATGATGCCAAGCTCAAAGATATGGAACAAACCCTAAAAATCATAGACATAGGCATGGGGGATATCAAATAGAACATGTGCTATTGTTAGCAGCTCTACCTCCGTCTCCTCATTCTTATGGGAGACCTTCTAAGAACAATAGATCTTCTACTCCTTCTGAGATAGTCTATGATGGTGTCTTTATATGGGCTTCTACACAGTTAGAAGATGAAGATGATGAAAGAGCTCTTAAGGCTTGGCTTTGTAAAGGAAAGAACATAGCTGAATAGACTGCCCTAGCTCGTGAACTAAATCCCAACAATGAGGGTCTTAAGATTATGAAATATTTTGGGTACAAAGGGATTGGCCCAATAGGGGTGAATGGTAATGGGTTACTTGAACCTATTAAAGCTACAGGTCAAAAGACAAAAGACACCACTGGTTTAGGTTTCAAAAAGATCCCATTCCATCTAGGGATCAACAAATTTGTGCCAAAATTAGAGCCTTCACCAGAACCTAAAGGTACAGCTGCAGTCAACACCATAGAAGATAGCTCTGATAAGGATTTCTTTCCTTATCCCATTCCTCCAGACCTAGCAGCATTCTTTGCTAAGCTAGATAATTTTGTACCACATACCAGTACGGTCAAGACTAACAGTGATTTTGATAAAACCACTCCATTTGATGCATTAACCTATGAACAATGGAAAGTGTTACAAGATCCTAACTTCCAAGGTGAAAGATACATACCACTAGAGTTTCAAGAGCGGTTGGCACAAGAAGAGGCTGGTGTTGCAAGAAATCCTAAACCTTCATGGTGCAAACACCCCAGTCAGAGTTCAGACACAGACTCTCATGAATATGAGTTTGACGGTTTGTCAGAAGGATCTTATGAAAAACTTCTCGATTTAAGTGAGGGGTCTAGTGAAGGGTCTAATGAGTCTGAGCTTCCAAATGTTAACATGTCTTCTACTTCAGTCATTAGGGGTCAGAAGGATTCAAACACACCTTTAGATGAGATCAATTTATCTCTTAGCCTGCTAGTCAATGCTTTCGATGACTATACCATGAACACACTTGAACTCGTCACATCTCTTTCACTCCAACATCCCGATTTAATAAATTGGAATTCCCCTTCTTCATCCAATGAAGTCCTTACATTCTAGAATGATTATTCTCTAGCCTACTACCTTCACATTATTGAACCCATAATGTCCTCAACTAGTGAAGAAAGTGTTAACATGACCGAGGCTGACATCAAGTATCTTAGTCACAAAATTAAAAGAAGAAAAAATAGGCGCTTTGATGGTGAAAACCACATTGTGACAGTGTCAGAGCCAAAAAAAGTAAAAAGAAAAGACGTATCCGAAGGTGAAAACCTCTCTGAGGTGCCTGAGGATGAGATACTTGATGCACTTCTGAGTCACTTCTAGGAACGCTCATCAGTGTTAATTGAGACAACTCAACTAGTAAATCTAGGAACAAAAAAACATCCACACACCATTCATGTGGCCTAATTATTATCTATAGAAGAACTTAAGGAATTCAAAGACTTCTTCTAGGAGAAAAAGATAAACTTTGCATGGACATATTCTGACATGCCGAGTGTGGATCCTGATCTCATCATGAATCATTTGTCAATAGCTCCAGGTGTGAAACCAGTCAAACAAAAAATTAGGAAGATGCATCCACATGTGGCTCTACTAATCAAGGCAGAATTGGAAAAACTTCTAAAAGTTGGGTTCATCCAAACAATTGATTATGCAGAGTGGATCTCTAATATAGTCCCAGTGACTAAACATGAAAAATCTATCAGAGTCTGCACAGACTTCAGAGACTTAAATTTGGCATGTCCAAAAGATGATTTTCCACTTCCCAAAATTGACATGGTCATGAATATGACAGTAGGATATGAGATGTATTCACTAATGGATGGTTTCTCTAGTTATAATCAAATCAAAATTACGCCAGAGGACCAAGAGAAAACTACTTTTACTTGTGCATGGGGTACATTCTGCTAGAATGTTATGCCTTTTGGTCTAAAAAATGCTGGAGCTACTTATCAAAGAGCTGTCACTACCATATTTCATGACATGATGCATCAGACAATGGAGGATTACGTGGATGACACACTCACTAAAAGTATGGACATAAAGACACATCTCATTGATCTAGGTCCCATACTAGATCGTATGGAAAAATTTAGGCTACGTCTTAACCCTAAGAAATGTGCATTTGGGGTTACTTCAGGAAAATTACTTGGCTATATCATCTCTGCAAAGGGAATTGAGGTGGATCCTGCAAAAGTTCAAGCCATCATGGAAATGCCTCCACCTCGTAATATCAGACAAATAAGAGGTCTCCAATGTCGGCTCTAATCTATCAAGCATTTTATATCGAAGCTAGCTAATAAGTCACAACCATTTACTAAAACTCTACATAAAGGTGTGACTTATGAATGCAACAAGGAATGTGAACAAGGCTTTCAATAGATCAGACAATATCTCACTAATCTACCTATGTTGATGCCTCCTATTCAGGGGAAATCATTGATATTATACATCTCATCCATGGAAACATCTTTGGGTGCTCTATTGGCCTAAGAAGATCAAAATAGTAAAGAAAGAGCCATATATTATATCAGCAGAACATTGGTCTCTTATGAAATAAATTATTTTGTAATTGAGAAAGCTTGCTTAGCAGTGGTGTTTGCTTCCTAGAAGTTACGACACTACATGCTGGCTCACACTACAAGGCTAGTCGCAAAAATTGATCCATTGAAATACTTACTCAGTAAAACTACCCTCACATGTAGACTAGCTAAATGGGTCATGATCCTTAGTGAATTTGATATTGAATATGTTGAGAGGAAAGCTATTAAAGGACAAGTGATTGCAGATCAGTTGGCTGAAGCACCTCTTATAGATCATCAACCTTTAAGGATTTAATTTCCAGATGAGTCCATCACGCTTCTAACACATAAGACATGGACCATGTTCTTTGATGGATTGTTCACCCAATAGGGGTCAGGAGCAAGAATTTTGTTTATTACACCTCAGCGGTATTCCTTATCAAAGGTATAAAAAATGATGTTTCCTTGTACAAATAATACAGCTGAGTATGAAGCTTTGATCAATGGACTAAAGATCACTATTGAATGGCGAGTATGAAGTATTTGGAGACTCACAACTAGTTATCAATCAAGTGAATGACATCTATCAAACAAAAGATGAAAAGCTAGTGCCCTATAAAAAGATGGTTGACGGCCTTAAGAAATACTTTGCACATGTTACTGTCCAGCAAATCCCAAGAGCAGATAATAAAGAAGCTGATGCTATGGCTACTCTGGCTTCTATGTTACAAATGTCAGAAAATGATTTCAGACATGAATTCCTAGTGGAGACGTTATGCTACCCTGCCTATGATTCACCTGACTCTCGAATGATCTGTTCAGTCATTGGACATGATTCATCTCACTACCATCATATCTTCTCTTATCTTCGAGACCAAATTATTCCTGACACATCTACTAGAAATTAAAAATGTCACCTAATCTGCAGTGCTTCATGGTATGTCATTATAGCTAACAACTTGTATAGACGAGGTCTAGATGGAACCCTCCTTAGGTGTCTATAACTTGATGAGTCCAAACGGGCATTAGAAAAGGTACATGAAGGCATTTGTGGTTCTCACTCAAATGGTCTGACACTAGCTTGTAAACTTATTAGAGCTGGTTACTATTGGCCCAATATGGAGAAGGAAGCTACACAGATTGCTAAGTCTTGCAAACAGTGTCAACTACATGGTAATCTAATTCATGCTCCAGCCAAGGAGCTAATTCCCTTTATTACTTTCTGGCCATTTCAACAATGGGCCTTCGACATAGTGGGTCAGATATATCTGTCTTCTTTGAGAGGACATAAATACATCATTACTGCCATTGATTACTTTACCAAATGGGTTGAGGTAGTACCTCTCAGTATAGCTGATGCCAAGTTTGTAGCCATGTTCATACTAAACTTCATCATCTATAGATATGGTGTACCCTCATCTATAATCACTGACAATGGGGGACAATTTAAGAACAAAGATCTGAAAAATCTGTGCACTAAGTTCAAGATTACTCAGCACTGGTCATCTATTTATTATCCTCAAGGTAATGGACATGCTGAAGCTTCCAACAAGACAATTCTCAATATTTTGCACTGAACAGTACATAAATCTGGATGAGACTGGCACCTCTAGATTAATCTGGCTTTATGGGCTTATCGCACTAGTATACGAACACTAATAGGGACCACACCCTTTACTTTAGTCTATGGTGCAGATGCAGTGCTACCTATTGAGGTTGAGATTCCTACCTTGCAAGTCTCTCTAAAGGGCCTCATCACTGATGATGATGCTAGAATATCTCGGCGAAAAGAGCTTGAATCAATGGATGAACATTGGAAGGTGGCATTCGATCATCTCAAAGCATATCAAAAGAGGATATCTAAGAGCTATAACAAGAAGGTTAGACCAAGAGACTTCAAAATGGGTGATCTCGTCCTAAGAGAGAACCCTAAGAATCAGCAATAGCAGATTCAAAAAGGAAAATTTGAGCCAAACTGGCTTGGTTCGTATATTATTACTATAGTATTTGGGTTTGGTGCTTACCAGGTTTGTACTATAGAGGGTGAACAACTCAAAGAGCCCATCAATGTTCTTCACCTAAAGAAATTCTACAGTTGAGATATCTTTTGAATGCTCATGTACATACTTTATTTTGAGAAAATCCTAAAAATTGTAAAATGTCCTGAAAAAATGATCATCTTAGTGAAAACCTGGCAAACAGGTGCTTTGATGTATCTATTATCTTCGTGAAAATCTGGTAAACAGGAGCCTTGATAATACAAAAAAATTGAAAAAAAATGAAAATACAAAAAAAGAGAAAAAGAGAAAAATGTGCCATTGATGAAAACCTAGTAAACATGCGTCATGGTAGCAAAAATAGAATTTCTACCTAGATGGTGAAAACCTAGAAAATAGGTGCCTCTTGTTCAGAAATTCTCTATCTGTTGTAGCATCTCTTGGCTTTCTTGCATTTGTTATTCTTCTTTCCTG
This sequence comes from Thuja plicata, assembly GCA_018584345.1. Taxonomy (NCBI): domain Eukaryota; kingdom Viridiplantae; phylum Streptophyta; class Pinopsida; order Cupressales; family Cupressaceae; genus Thuja; species Thuja plicata. The sequence goes on from MU226681.1 coordinate 108,726, forward strand.
CTTCAGTTTTCTTTCCCGCTTTAGTTTGCTTTCCTGCTTTAGTTTGCTCATGCATTTGCTCTTAGTCATCTTCGAGATTTTGCCTGACTTCACATGGATTGAAACTAGTCACACTTGGGGGAATCTTCCTGGTCTAGGGGGAATTGTCCTATCTTTTGGAGTCTTTCTCCTCTTCGCATCAGTCACCAGTGGTTCTCACTGCATCTTTCTGTTGATGCCTTGATCTCGTCATTGATCGTTATGCTTGAGAATATCTCTCACGACAGTAACCAGTGGTTCTCACTGAGTCTACCTACTATCGCTATTCTAATCAGATTTCTCACATCAACTCGCTATCTGCATGTTTGACTTTGATCCATTCGTTACTTGGGGGCATGGTTCCCCACTTCGACCGCTCTTCAGTTTACACTTGAGTCAGTAATCTTGTCAAAGGACAACTCTCTATTAGCACAAACTGGTGTTTCTCAACACCTTAATCAAATAGTGTTTCTCAACACTCTCTTTGGATACATCTGTGTTTTTCAACACATGCTGGATATCTCACATGTAAAATTCTCTCGATAGCAATCAAACACAATGCACTCACAAGCACAATGGTGTTTTTCAACACCCCAAACATAGGCACATTCGTAAGCCTTGAAAAGTGTTGAGCTGTGATTGACTCTTTCTTTGTATGCTATTTGTTCTCATGAATTTTGCTGATATTTTCTTTGTCTACTGCTTGTGGGTGTGGTTTTGATGATGCGGCAACGTTAAATAAACAAGGTGTATGTGATAAGAGCTTCTGCATTAAGGTGGAAAATCCTCACATCCCTCGATCTTGTTTAGTTATACGCCAAGGGGAGGTTGGAACTATCTCCTTGACTATTATTGCTCTGTTTGTTTACTTGTGTACTCTTACTATATCAAACTGGAAATAATGTTCAGGTCACCTTGGCTCTTGTGCTTAGTGCTTATGTTTGTTTCCTATATTTTATCCAATGAAAGTCATATTCATATCCTTATGGTTGCAGCAGCACCAATAAGGATTTTATTGACTCCGATGATCCAAAAGTACTCGATGATGATTATACGATGAGTCCAACAACAAAGTCCTAGGGTTGCATTTAGCTTAGGCTTGCATTCACATTTTCGGATTGCATCGCGACAATTTTTTGTGCTCTCTTCATTATCTTCTCATTCTTCAAAGGTCCTCATCTTTTATCATGGATTCCCCTCAACTGCACAAGTGTTCGGTCCTCACTCTCGATCTTCGTTCGTATTCTTTTGGTTAGTACTTGTTGTATATTTTAATATCCTGCATGAGATGACTAGCACCATTGCATTTGTTGCATTGCATTCATTTCCAAAAAAATACAATTCATACATTCATATATCCATAAACATGTGCATCCATTATAAGCATAAATCAAATCATACATAGCATTTATCCATCTAACATTCATCATTGCACTGCATTCATTCATATCTCAATAAAACATGTGCATAAACATTTGCATATTCATCCATGGCATACATCCATACATCTAAATCATATAAGAAACATCTCATAAGACATACAAATCTAAAGCAATATATAAACAAGTACAATGATAACAAAATCGAGCTCACACACACACACACACACACACACACACACACACACACACACATATATATA
>MU226681.1:114672-132456 GCA_018584345.1 Thuja plicata
GTTATTTAATTGATTGAATGGATTATCCTCAAAAAGAATTCCATAATTCTATATGAAAGGTCACTCATGTGGCAATAATCCACTCTTTTAATTAAATAATTCATGTTTTTTTGTCTCAATCTCCATTTTCAAAAATGAAGAGGCAACCGTTTCTTTCCAAGAAACTCTTCACCCTGTTTGCATGGTTTTTCTATATATTGGACATCTTTTTCTTCTTTTGAGAGGATGAATTGGAGAGCATCAAAATTAAAGTGAAATTTGTATTGATTTTCATGCTTTTTAGCTTTATTGCATAGTTAGATTAATTTCATTTGGATTAATAACATGTTGATTCTTAATGTAGTTCATTTACATATTTAGTATCTTAATTCCATCATCTTTAAAGCTTTCTAGTTTAATAGCATTTCAATTCTAGTTTAATGGAAATTCATTTATAGTTTAATTGCATTTTCTTTCATAGATTAATGGCAATTTGCTTATCTTTCATGCTTTAGAAATCCTCCATGTTAGCAATGGTCAAGATTTTTGGCTCTCATTCTGAGAGTAAATTTGACATCCCCAACTAATTAGGAGGCAACAAGTCGCTTCAATCAAATTTGCAAGATGAACAATTCATGTTTATCTTTGTGAATTGAATGATTGAGTAAGGACTATGTTGGGTTTGTGCCTGATTTAGAGGTCACATTCAAGCACACAACACTATGTTCTTGAGTCATTTCTGGAGGACCTTATGGAAGAAGATGGGGAAAAATTTACATTTTAGTAGTGCTTATCATCCACAAAATGATGGGAAAATAGAAGTGGTCAATCGAAGTTTGGGTAATTTTTTGCATTGCATTGTTGGAGGGAAGCCCAAACAATGGGATTTGGAATTTTCCCATGCATAATTTGCTTATAATAGCTCAATAAACAGATCAAATTCTAAGTCACCATTTCAATTTGTTTATGGTCAAAATCCTCAGGGTGTTCTCGATTTGGCGCAACTTCCCTTGGGTGACAAAGTTAGTGATGATGGACAAGCCTTTTGCAGAACAGCTCTACCAGTTACAGGCAGATGTAAGAAAAAAGTTGCAAAATAGTAAAGAGCAATACAAAGATTCCATAGATGCTACTAGAAGGTATCAGGTTTTTAGTGCAGGTGATCTAGTGATGGTTTATCTATGCCAGGAGAGGTTTGCTACTCGTACTTATCACAAAGTGAAATATAAGAAAATTGGTCCCTGCAAGATTCTGAAGAAGATTAATGATATTTCTTACAAGGTAGAGCTTCCCAGTGGTCTTGATATTTCTCTTGTGTTTAATATCTATGATTTATATACTTTCCATGGCTATGATGAATCTATTGAAAATAAGGATGAGGTGGACTGGACACACACTATTTCGATCAAGAAAAAGGAAAAGGTTGCACATATTCTAGACAAGAAAATGATTCAAACTCATCAAGGTGACTACAACAGATATCTTGTACAATGGCAAGGATTGGTATAGGAAGATAGCACCTGGATTATTGAATGGGATTTGAAGAAGCTAGATGATCCTAAATGGAAGCAGTTTCAGGACCAGAACTTGTAGGAGTTACATTCTTTTCAAGAAGGGGAGAATGATGGAGGAGCATCTGAGGGTCATAACTTTTGACTCAGATGTGGGTTTTGGCTGAAATTTTATAGGCAGTTGCATGAGGAGGAGTTATTTGGATTTCTGACAGAGTTCAGCTCGATTGGTGGTCATTTTGACATCCTTTTGGGAGCCATAAATTTCATCTTGGCCACCGAAATTGACTTTTCCTATTTTTTCTAGTTTTTTTAGAAATTAGTTTTTTTGTAACAAATCAGAAATCATGTTTCTGATTTCGTGGGTTAGTTGGAAATTCCTCTTGCCCTAGTTGAAGGATTTTCTTGGGAAAAATCAGGATTCATAGGATGAGTTTTGAAAATTACCAAAAAAGGAAAAAAAAAATGGCTTTATTCTATTTTTCCCGAAAAACTGTCAAATATGGTAATTTTGGAATTGTAATAAGTTGGAGTTTTTTCATTGTTGAGGTAGAGTAGATTGGAGAATCTTAATGAATAGTTTGGAGTTCTGAGAATTTCTGTTGTGTTTGTTTTATGAATTACTATTCTTGAAGGGTTTGGGCTACATTAGTGGTGTAGGAGCACCCATGGGTTACTTGACTCAATCCAAGTTGAATTTTGTTGTGTAAGACATTGTGAATTTTTTTTCTTGATGTCATGTTGACCATAGTTTTGAGTGCAATAGGATTTAGGGGCTAAAAATTTGTAAAGCATCCTGATTAGCAAAATGAGAATGATGAGGTCAACAGGGATTAGAGTATTTTAGTGCCATTTTTCAACCATGGTTAGGGTGTATGGTAATATTTTATCCGTGTTTGAACTCATTTTGTGGAAATTAGAAAAGTTGTCAAAAAGATGTAAAAAATACATTTTGCAACTTTTGCAATTTTGAAATGTTGCTCAGACAACATTGTCCAAATATGCAATTCAATGACAGAGTTCCCTAAGAGACAATCAAGTACTCAATTGACCTATTTAAGACATGTCTTAACCAGAATGAAAGGTTGAACATCCAATTGTATGGACTAAGCTTTGAGAAATCAAGAATTTTTCTTGTTTAGTGTGCAATTCAATTCTTTTCAGTTACAGTAGGTAGTTAATGGATTGAATCTTGCACTATTGATCATGCATGGATTAATCTAGATGTTTTCCTAGTCCTGTGTGCAAGTAGATAGAAATTTTTAAGTTCTTTCTTTGTCTTTTGTAAATATTTTTTGTTTGGCATTGTATCTGGTTCAATCCAGACAGTTTGTAAAGATGGAAGTGTAACTCACTATCCCACCATGCATTCTCTATGGCCCCTTGGGAATAATGAGTAGACTCCATGTACATATTTTTTGTAGGAGCTAGGGCCCTCAAATACAGAGGATTTATTTTTAATGTCTTTCCCTAGGTGAGCTAATGGTGAGCCCAACTAGTGGAGACACAGTTCAAGAGAGCATAACTTGCAGAGGTTGAAACCTAGGATAAGGTTTCTTTTTGGTGGATACATTTAGGAGTCTTTCTAAGATTTGGTGAAAAGGAGAGGGTCATGCCAATCCATATGGAGGTCCAAAATATTTAGGTTTGTCAAGAAGCCAGAGAAGACCTTAAAACCCCTTAAATCCACTCATTTTGAGTTAGGGTACTGTACAGATGGTGTAGACCCCAAGACCCCAAAAATCCTTAAGGGGTTAGAAAATGATCCAAGAATCCAAAGAAAGATTGTAGGGTTACTTTGGAAGTAATTAGAGAAAATCCCCATTTTTTCAGAATAGGAGACCTAATAGAGCTACTAGCCTTTAGGACTATTTTGTGACCAATTGAGGAAATTGACTATCTAGTTGAACTAGGTGGGACTCCTAACACCACTAGTTGATTAAATTGGAATGTTCCAAGACATTTCCATGCCTCTATAAGATTACCATTTGTATAAGGAGATTGTAAGCCTTTAATGGAGGTTAAGGGCTAGGGATTGAGAAGCTAGTATGAACCAAGTAGGAGACATGGTTTGGTGAATCTTTCTTGATAGTTGGGTTGGCTAGAGTAACCAGGGAATCATCATTTTTTGAGTATCCTAAAGTTGTGTAGGTGTGAAGAGAAGAAACCCTAAAGTCTCTTTTAGAGACTAGGATCATGAGTCAGTGATTGGCTCATCCAACTTCCCTATTAGTTAGGTTCTCATGACACTAACAATGACCCTAATAATGTCAATAAAAATCTTAGTTATCTAAGTGATATAGAAGCTCACTTAGAGAAAATTTTATTTCTAGTTAATAGTCTTGACACTAACCCGGTGCTATCCATAGAATATTCTGAATCCATATCATTGATAAACTCTGAGCTAATTGACTGGACTGAATCTGAGCCTACCAACATAATAAGTTTTCCTAATGAATACACCCTAGATTATTATCTCAATGCTTATGAACCCTATCCCTCTTCCACTAGTGAAAAGAGCATAAATCTGATAGAGGAGGATATCAAGTTTCTTTGTCTGAAATGGAAAAATAGAAATAAAAAAAGAACTGATGGTGAAAACCACGTTGTGGCAGTATCTGATTCTAAAAAAGTAAAAACAAAAGATGTATCTAATGGTGAAAACCTCTTAGAGGAACCAAAATATGAGATTATTGATATTCTCCCAAAACATTTATAAGAAAGATCTTCATTATTAATATAACCAACACAAATAGTTAATCTGGGAACAACTGTAGCTCCACAAATAGCTCATATTGCACAACCCTTATCAAGAGAAAAGAAAGCACAATGCACTGAATTACTCAAGGAAAAGAAGAAAAAAATTTCATGGTCTTATTTGGACATGCTTGGATTGGATCTTGAGTTGATAATGCATCATTCATCTATTTCTCCTGGGATAAAACCCGTCAAACAAAAAGTGAGTTAAATGCATCCACAGGTCGCATTGCTAGTAAAGGTGGAACGCAAAAATATTTTGAAAGCTGGATTTATAAGAGTCATTGCCTATGTGGGATGGATTTATTATGTAGTCCCTATTTATAAAGAAGATAAATCTATAAGAATTTGCACAAAATTTAAATATTTGAACAAGGCTTGTCCGAAGGATGATTTCCCACTACCTAATATTGACATGATCATAGATCGTATGACAGGATATGAGATATATTCACATATGGATGGTTTTTGGAGGTAAAATCATACCTAAGGACCAATAGAACATAGCATTTACATGTGTAGGGGTTAAATTTTGCTGGAATGTAATGCCATTTGGCCTAAAGAACACTGGAGAAACATACCAACAGACTATTACGAGGATTTTTCATGACACGATGCATAAAAACATGGAGCATTATGTAGATGATACTTTGGTTAAATCAAGGAGTAGAGAATATCATATTGAGGACTTGAGGAATATATTAGACCAGATGAAGAAATTTCAACTAAGACAACCAAAAGAAATGCGCTTTCAGTGTCAAATCAGGAAAGCTACTAGGTTTTATAGTTTCAACAAAAGGAATTGAAGTGGATCCACCTAAATTGAAAGAAATCATAGAAATGAAACCACCTCACAATATAAGTTAAATAAAAATGCTTCAGGGAAGGATTCAATCCATAAGGAATTTACGTGTCAACTAGTAAAAAAAGCGCAACCCTTCATGCAATTGTTATATAAAGGAGTGACCTTCCTATAAGATGAAGATTGTGAGAATAATTTGAAGGAACTAAAAGAATATCTAGGAAATCTGCCTATCCTAATGGTTCATATTCTTGGAAAAACATTAATTCTCTATATTTCCGCCATGACAACATCACTAGGATTTTTTCTAGCACAAGAGGATGAACTCAAGAAGGAACGATCCATTTATTATATCAGTAGGACATTAGTCTCCTATGAGCTCAATTATAGTGGGATAGAGAAAGCCTACTTAGCACTTTTCTTTACATCACAAAAACTGAGGCATTATATGCTTTCTCACACAATAAGCCTAATTACAAAGATTGATCAATTGAAGTACCTTCTAAGTAAGGCAAAATTAAAAGGAAGATTAGAAAATTGGATCTTGATACTTAGTGAATTTGATATAGAATATGTGGACCAAAAATAAATCAAAGGACAAGTGATGGCAGATAAATTGGCTGACTCAAAATTGAAGGATGAAATACCTTTGATGATTTAATTTCCTGATGAAACTATATTGCATTTAATAAAACATTCATAGAAAATGTACTTTGATGGTTCCTTTAGTCAACAAGGATCAAAAGCAGGTGTCCTATTTGTTACTCCCCATGGGTATAAGATACCTAAGGCTTATAAACTAATATTTCCATGTACTAATAATATCTCACAATATGAAGCCTTGGTTAATGGTCTGAAGATGGCTATAGAATGGAAGATTGTAGAGTTGCACATATATGGATATTCTCAACTCATTATTAACAAAGTAAATGGTGAGTATCAAACACGAGATGAAAAATTGATGCCTTGCAACAATATGGTAGATTTCAAGAAGTAATTTCTCTTCATTACATTTCAATAGATCCTAAGAATGGAAAATAGAGTTGCAGACACAATGGAAACACTGGAATTTATGTTACAAATAGAGGAACATCAGTTTTTCTATGACTTCTTGGTGGAAGAGTTACCCTTTCCCACATTTGATGCACCTGAAACCCAAATAATTTGTGCTTTAAATATTCAAAACCCTTCCCGATATAGTAATATCTATGCTTATATTAAAGATCAATTCTTACCTAATGGCCTGTCTAGAAATGAGAAATGAGCCCTAATTAGGATAGCATCATGTTACATAAACATTACTAGTGACTTATATAGTTGTGGCCTCGATGGAATGCTACTTGGGTGTTTAGAAATTTAAGAATCTAATCGTGCATTAAAAAAGGTCCATGAAGGTGTTTGTGGATCTCTTTTGAATGGTCTATTGCTAGCTAAAAAACTTCTAAGGGTAGGCTACTACTAGCCTACAATGGAAAAAGATGTCCTTCAATATACTAAAACATGACAAAAATGCCAAACTCCTAGAAATTTCATACATGCTCTAGCTACGGAGTTAATACCATTTATAAAACATTGGCCATTCAAGCAATGGGCCTTAATCTTATTGGATAAATCTATCCAAATTCTTCAAGTTGACATAAATACATAATCACAGCCACTGATTATTTCACAAAGTGGGTCGAGGCAATATCGCTAATCAAAGCCACTAGAAAGCGAGTTGCTATGTTCATTTTGAACTACATCATATGTGGGTACGAGATACCCTCATCTATTGTAACATAAAATGGGGATAGTTCAAGGACCAAGATATGGATGACCTTTGTGCACAGTTACATATCAATTGGCATTGTTCTTCCACCTATTATCCTCAAGGTAATGGAAATGTTGAGGCATCAAACAAGAATATTATCAAAATTCTACATAGAACTGTGTGTAAATCTAGCAAATATTGGCATTTGCAACTAATCAAACATTATGGTCATATAGAACTAACCTTAGAACACCAACGAGAGTCACACCATTTTCTCTTTTCTATGGCGCAGAATAATTTTTTCCCATTGAAGTTGAAATACCTACCTTGCGGGTATCTTTAAAAGGCGTAGTCACAGATGAACAATAGCGCATAGATAGGGTCCAAGAATTAGAAATGTTGGAAGAATGCAGAAAAAAGGCGTTTGATCATATCAAGGTATATCAGAAAAGGATTTTAAAAGTATATAACAAGAAAGTGCAACCTAGACAATTTCAAGTCGGAGATCTAGTACTCATAGAAAATCCTAAAAATCAACAAAATAGAGAAAAAAAGGGAAAGTTTGAACCCGAATGGCTAGGACCCTTTGTTATTACAATTTTTTTTGGATAAAGACCTTATCAGTTACCTACACTTAAGGATTTATTCTCCCTAATACTATAAATACTCTCCACTTGAAAAGGTTTTACGCTTGACATTCAGCCGCAAGGCTTGTATAATAGAAATTGATCCTGGAAAAAGTAAAAAATAGTGGAAAAGAAGAAAACTCAAAAAAAGTGAAAAAAGTCCTAAAAAGGGTATTCTTGGTGAAAACCTAGCAAACATGCCCCTTGATACTACAAAAAAAATAGAAAAGTTCCAAAAAAAATTGAAAAATAAAAAATTGCCTTGGCAAAAACCTGGTAAATAGGCACCTTGGTAGCAAAAATAGAAATTTTCCAAGTGGTTAAAATCTAGTAAATAGGAAGCACTTGTAATCATCGCTCTATCTATAAATACACTGCTTCGAGTGGCTTTCTATTTTTTTCTGGTGGGTATTCATTGGTCACTTTCATATCATTAGCTAGACCTAATCTCTCCAATGTTTTGCTTTCCTTTCCTGGAATTTGTCTATGTTCGAGTCTTAGGATAATTGTCTTTCACTAGGGGCATCTCACCTAACATTTTTAGTAGTTAGGTCATCTTTGTCAAGGATAAGGTTGGTTTGTCACATATGGTCATCCTAAGTTACTATCTAGGAAATTTTGCCACAAAAATAGTATTTCTTAATACTTGCACAAAAGATTCACAATCGCTCTCACAAATAAAGGTGTTTCTTCAGTACCACCTACCTTTAAACAAACATCAAACTAGTGTTTCTCGACACTTTAATCCATAGTATTTCTCAACACTTTCATCCACATTGTTTCTCAACACTCAACCAGATTGCAATTAACGATAAACATGATCACAAAGGTGTTTTCTACACCACTACACTCTTTCAGACATAAAAAACTCAAAAACAGTGGAAAAAGTCCTAAAAAAGGTATTCTTGGTGAAAACCTAGCAAATAGGCCCCTTGATAGTAACAGAAAAAAAAGAGAAAAGTTACAAAAATCTTTGAAAAATAAAAAAAGTGCCTTGGCAAAAACCTGGTAAATAGGAATCTTAGTAGCAAAAATAGAAATTTTCCAAGTGGTTAAAATCTAGTAAATAGGAAGCACTTGTAATCATCGCTCTATCTATAAATAAACCGCTTGGAGTGGGTTTCTATTTTTCTGGTGGGTATTCATTGGTCACTTTCATATGATCAACTATACCTAATCTCTCCAATGTTCCGCTTTCCTTTCCTGGAATTTGTCTATGATCGATTCTTAGGATAATTGTCTTTCACTAGGGGCATCTCTCCTAACAGTTTCAGTAGTCAGGTCATCTTTGTCAAGGATAAGGTCGGTTCGTCACATATGGTCATCCTAAGTTACTGTCTAGGGAATTTTGCCACTAGAATAGTATTTCTTAATACTTGCACAAAACAGTCACAATCGCTCTCACAAATAAAGGTGTTTCTTCAATACCACCTACCTTGAAACAAACATCAAACTAATATTTCTCGACACTTTAATCCATAGTATTTCTCAAAACTTTCATCCACATTGTTTCTCAACACTCAACCAAATTGCAATTGACAATAAACATGATCCCAAAGGTGTTTTCTACACCACTACACTCTTTTGGACACAGAAAACTAAAAAATAGTGGAAAAACTCCTAAAAAAGGTATTCTTGGTGAAAACCTAGCAAATAGGCCCCTTGATACTAAAAAAAAAAAGAGAAAAGTTTAAAAAAAAAAATTAAAAAATTAAAATGTGCCTTGGCAAAAACCTAGTAAATAGGCATCTTGGTAGCAAAAATAGAAATTTTCCAAGTCGTTAAAATCTAGTAAATAGGAAACACTTGTAATCATCGCTCTATCTATAAATACAACGCTTGGAGTGGGTTTCTATTTTTTCTGGTGGGTATTCATTGGTCACTTTCATATCATCAGCTAGACCTAATCTCTCCAATGTTCCACTTTCCTTTCCTGGAATTTGTCTATGTTCAAGTCTTAGGATAATTGTCTTTCACTAGGGGCATCTCTCCTAATAGTTTCAGTAGTCAGGTCATCTTTGTCAAGGATAAGGTTGGTTTGTCACATATGGTCATCCTAAGTTACTGTCTAGGAAATTTTTCCACTATAATAATATTTCTTAATACTTGCACAAAACAACCACAATCGCTCTCACAAACAAAGGTGTTTCTTCAATACCACCTACCTTTAAACAAACATCAAACTAGTGTTTCTTGACACTTTAATCCATAGTATTTCTCAAAACTTTCATCCACATTGTTTCTCAACACTCAACCAGATTGCAATTGATGATAAACATGATCACAAAGGTGTTTGCTACACAACTACACTCTTTCAGACATAGATAACCCTACAAAGACTACATTGATAAAATCTGAATCTTTGATTGATAACTGTTAAAATTGATTAATCAAATTTTTTCCTAAACACCAACACTCAAAAATAGACTTATTTTCATTGATGATTGATCATGAATCTTTTAACATGTCTCCATGATGTGTTTTGACTTGTGGCATATACATAATTCATGATTTTTATTTGGTTGATGTCTATGATTATCAATTTTTTATTATTATATCTTCCGAGTAAGTCCATGATGTATATTAAATGCCTAAGAGAAGCAAGGACATGGGCATGGTTTTTTCTTTGTTTTTTTCTTGTGAGGATTGATGCAATGATGCTATAAAATTCACATAATCTGGGTGTCTATGGTAAGAGCCTCCATCCTGAGTGGAAGGACACATATCTCTTGACCCTATTTATATGAAGGTTAAGGTAAGTTGAATAATTCTCCTTGTCTATTTTTTTGTATACAACCCACTTCTTAGTAAGGTGCACGCAACATTATGTACCCAAGGATATGAATATTAATGAAAGAGTCATTGTGGGTTATATATCTTATATTGCACATAAACAAAAGAAGGTTTTTACATCAAAAGGAAATACTTGACAAGTCATCCCGGCCTCTATTCCTTGATACTTAGGTTTCTTCGAAAGTAAATCTGACTAAGGTAGTATTCATATTTTCATGATGGATAGAATCTATAAGTGAAGGTTTTACTCACCTATGGTGTCTATCAAACAACCGCTCTATGATGATAAATGCTACTATAAATGATCAGTGACTACCCTAGGAAGGTCTTAATCTAGCTACATTCATGATTCATATTAGTTGCATTAATATTGCCTGATTACTTGAGCTCAGAATGATTGCCTTTCTCACTGAAAATCCAAGTTTGACTACTTCATCTATTGACTAGTTACTTTATTCACAGATACATATTTATTTGTTGCATGGCATGGCATAAGCATTTGCATACATTCTTGCGTGAGTATCATGATCAAAATAAAAGCATACATTTCATTGCATATCATTAGAACTTTTCTTACAGAGAATTTAGATAGAAATAAAAGAATTCATACATCCATAGGTGCTTCCTTACATTTATATGCATAAATAAAATAAAAAAAAATATATGTGCATATCCATATAGAATCATCTCACACATTTATCTATCAATGGACAAGTAAACATAAATGATGTTATCACATGAATATCATCAATATCATCACAAAGCCCAAGTACATCTTAAAATCAAATCTAAATCAAGTGATGCAGAGAATAAGATAATATGAACATATCTATATTCGAAGGCACTATCTCATATATATCAATGGATCAATAGATCAATATTACAAAAATTAATGTATCAAGTATCCTAAATTACATATCAAGAGATCACTACTAGATCAATATACAAAAAAAAATTACTCTGATGGAAAGTACCATTACTGACTCCCACCCTCAGCCAAATCATGAGGGGGAGGAGGTGGAACATATGCTTGTGTTGAAAGTGGTGGTGGAATAGCTCCCTTTGACTGCTGAGAAATGCTAGAGTACAAAGGATCTCTCTATGGCTCAGGAATGGTTGCGCAATATAAGGGTATGTATAGAATCATGGTATGCCAAAAAGTGGCGATGTGAAAAAGAAGTCCTGATTGGTAGACTGACTGAAAAATATCCATAACTTTCAAATGGTATAACATTTTTCAAATCTAAAACATGTGTCACTGATGTAGCACTAGTCTTTCTCCCCCTAGCTTCTTCTAGGGTCTCTTAGGCCAATTCATGACCTACTAGGGTTCTTTCACTAACCCTAGGCTCCTTAGGTTTATTCTCACAAGAACCTAACACTTTCAACTAGTGAACACCAACAAGGTAGAATGCAAACTCTTCATGCTCTCTCCTAGACCCAAATTGGTCTTTCTTGCACCATCTGCACAATTTGATCCAAATGGATCCCAAACATTCCAAAATGGAAAGGTAGTCTTCAAGATTATTAAGAGGACCAATTTTAATGTCCACAACCTTACTTGGAAGTGTAACCCTAAACAAGTTCCAAATTCCAAGGCAATTTCACCCAAAAGAGGGCTACAAGCTTTAGGCCTAATTTAGCTCTTTTTTCTGCAATAACTCTCAAAACTTCCAAAAAAGTATGAAAAAAAACTTCATATCATGATACCCTTTTTTAAGAAACTAAGGATTTACTAGGTCTTGGCTCTCAGAGGTGTCCATACAGTACCTCCTATATTCATGCCTAAAATTCAGGGTTTTAGGTCTTTGTCACTGTCTGCACAAGAAATGGAACTTCTTGGCTAGCAAAAAAAATCCTCCAAACTCATCCTCTGAGTTGAGGGTCCTTCATTAACTCACCTACCTTCCCACATCCATTTATTGAATCTATGAATGCTTTCAATCCCTCTACCAAGCTTTGTAATCACTGGTGATCCCTAGCCATGCCACTCTGGCTCGCCTAGGGAATCACCTTAAAAATGGCTGCCATAACTTCCTAGGCCCCTCCTACACTATCCACAATGTACATGGAGTCTACTCTTATAATCCAAAAGCCCATGCAAGTTGCATGGTGGAAAATGGAGTTAAGATCCCATTTGTTCAGAGTTCTTAGTTCAGGACAGCGATAGCACTGAAAACAAAAGAATTTAAACAAGCAAATAAAACTATTTGATCAAACAAAATAACACCACACAAAATATTATATCAAACTAAATTACTCAAAACAATGCTCACATAATTGTATTCAATGCACTAAACTATCAAATCACCTCAAAACACCTTAACAGTCACTGTTATTCTCATACACAGTCCGTACCCAAAATTTCTCTGACTTGCCAACCCTCCAAAAAACTTGAGGATGGTATTAAGTATTTGATCCCCACACCAATTAATCAGTTTTAGATATTTATCTAACCAATTCCACTGAAAATTCATTCTTGTGATAATAGTTGTCAATGTTGTCAATGACAACATTGACAACTTTCTGCAACTTTTAGCTATGGTGTCTAAACTTGGTCTAAACTTGTGCAAAGTTGTACAAAACCCTAATTATGATGAAATAAAAAAAAATAGGACCTCTAATCCCTTCCTTGACTCATTTTTCCATGAAATACCAAAATCCCCTAATTGGACCTAAATGGACACAAAGGTCTCTAAGGACCTAACAAGAAACATCCTCCTACTTAACACTCCACACACTAGGACTCTTGGTCCCTTTATTCACCTAGTGTTCTGGCTAGAACCACTACAAGCCAAAACAAATAATAAGAAAACCCTAGGTTAAATTGTATCAACTAGCCCACCTAGGTCCTCCTACACCAAACTCCCCCAAAAGGAAAAGCTATGTCACTCATGTCGATAGTAGATCCTCTGAGATGCCCACCTTCTTGAAATCTTCCTCTGCAATCCATGAGTCCTCTAACTCTGATCTATCTTTCCATTTAATCAAATGTTCTATGTAGACTTTGCGTCTAGTAGTATTCTTAACCCGGGAGTCCAAAACTTTGTCAGCCACCATCTAAAACTTTGGAGGTAAGAAAAAAAGCTCCACATCATCACTGACCCTTTGACTATTTGGGTTGATCTCATCTACTGGCCCTCTGAACTAGATTAAGTCTTGAACATTAAAAACTAGAGATATTGTCAAATTTGTTGGTAAGTCCACTTTATAGGCATTAGCCCCATATTTTTCCAAGATCCTAAAAGTTCCCACCCTCTTCATCTGAATCTTGGTAGGGACACCCTTATCTATCCTGGACTTGTTCAAGTGAACCATGACATACTCACCCACTTCAAACTGAACATCCTTCCTTTTCTCATCAACTCTGCCTTTCAACTTATGTTGACTGTCTTGGATCTGCTTCTTAACTTGGTCTTGTATCTCTTTCATGGTATGGGTGAAGTCCTCTGCATGGACACTTTTATACTCCATCCCACCAAGATCTTTGAGCTCACAAACACCCCTAGGGTGCATGCCATAAACAACCAGAAATGGACTATTTCCTGTCATTCTATTCTTGCTATCATTGTAAGCACATTCTACTTGGGGAATAACCACATCCAAAGTCTACCCATATTCCTTAGTTAGGCACCTTAAGAGGTTACCCAACACCATTTTTACCACCTCAATTTGGCCATCAATCTGAGGGCGGTATGATGAACCAAAAGAAAGGTTGTTGGAATAGTCCCAAGGATAACTGGGAGGGGGGGTGAATCAGTTAACAGTAAAATTAATTATTTTTCCCTTTCCATAATGTTATTTGATATAAATTAAATGCACATTCAGATAACACAATAGAGTACTCAACAATTTGATTACAGGGAAACCAAATAGGCAAAAACCCCGGTGGGAATTAACACCCACAAATAATTGTACTAGTTTATAATGATCCCTGTTAGAAGATCTTACAACCCTGTTGGGAGTCTATCTTTACAATGCAAGAAGTACAGAGACCTAGTTAAAGGTCAGACCCTGTTAGGAGTCTTTTACAGATATCCCTGTTAAGGGTGAGGAATCACTGTCCAATAGCTCACTGCTAAGAAGGTGAAGGCTACAACTTTCAATATAACATATATACACTATATCTGGTAAATGAAATATTTGACTAGACCTGTTGTCTTGATTAGTTCCAATGAATTGTAATCAACTTCTATTTCTTCACATAGATCTTCAACTTATTCTCTCTGACTTTCTTCTCTTCTCTAGCTTTTCTTTTTCACTTCATTTTTTTGACACTTAGTGAACATAACTGAACTACTATATGTATCTTCACCAAGGATAAGGTCACGATAGTATCTGGAAACACTTCATCAAATTCCTTGTCAGCTCAACCAAGAACGCAATACAAATTAGGACCAGGCAACTCAAACTGAATAGATGCGACGCTTCACAAAGTTGGCTTCACCAAATTAGCTCTAACATCATGATTTTGTTCAAACACGTTAAGCACCTTTGGATAACTATCTTTAAATCATAACTAAACATGAACACAAACACACATATCCCAAAGATAGGCGCAACTCAAGAAACACTGTATTTACATTGGCTCTTAACAAATAAACTCTAGAATATGTAACTGTCATAACTGACTAATCATAACTCAACTGAAACTACATATCTGACTCGGCATGAATGCACATAGCAACTAGAACATGTATACACCATGGAAATAAACATGCATAGCTCTGAAGCATCTGTAATTATAATTGCATATAGGATACCTACTGTATATTATATGTTGTCATCAATGGCAAACATAAAATCAATTATTTGCATAGAGGCAAATCTCCAACAATCTCTCCCTTTGACATTGATGGCAACATTTGATATCATCAACTCAAACTGTCTTCCTTCTTTTTACAATCTTCTCAATATCCTCATCAAAGGTTCCTCTTCACTGCTGCTACTTTGTATACTCCCCCAGAGTATATTCTCCCTCTTACTAATACTCCCCCTTTGACATCAATGACAAAGGGTGTTAAACACCATTAAGCACAGGTACTACTCCAGAAGTAGAGTAGTCAACCATTCATCAGTATCTAAGGACTGATGTTCTTACTACAAGTTCTAATCAGACTCGGGAAAGGGAATTACTCCCAACTTCTCCCTGAGATACTCAAAAGTATCTTTCGATAGAGGCTTTGTAAAAATATCTTCTAGCTATTCTTTAGTGCTTACATAGTCTAGCTTTACTTCTTTGTCTGCAACTTTTTCTCTTAGGAAGTGGTATTTGATCTCAATGTGTTTTTTCTTTGCATGCATCATAGGGTTCTTTGAAATATTGATAGTACTAGTGTTTTCATAGTGAATAATAATAGGATAATCAATTTGGATACCAAAGTCCTTGATCATCTGTTTGATCCAAACCATTGTTGAAAAATTCAATGCTGCTGCAGCATACTTAGCTTCTACTGTTGACTGAGAGATACAATTCTTCTTTTTACTTATCCAAGTGACCAACCTGTCTCCAAGAAATACTGCTCCTCTTGATATGCTCTTTCTGTCATCAACACAACCTGCCCAATCTACATCTATATACACATGAAGTTGTATGTTCTCTAAGATAGGATACCATAAACCATAGTCTATAGTTCCCTTTAGGTATCTGAATATTCTTTTTATTTCCATTAGATGATTTTGCTTGGGTTCAGCTGCAAATCTTCCAACAATGCCAACTAAATTAGAAATTTTGGGTCTAGATTGAGTGAGATATATAAGTTTTCCAATCATAGACTTGTATAAGGTCTTGTCACCTACTATGGAATCATCATCTTTAGAAATCTTGCATCCTGTTATCATGGGGGTGCTTACTGGTTTGCAATATTCCATCTTGAAGGTATTCAATATCTCCTTCACATACTTAGACTGATTTATGAATATGCCTTTGTCCATTTGTTTGAAATTCAATCCAAGAAAGTATTTGATAGGTCCAATCATGCTCTATCAAATTCACTTTTCATTTCTTTTGCAAATTCTGCACTAAGTTTGTCATTACCTCCAAAGATAATGTCATCAACAAAAATAGCAATAAGAAGTAGTCCTTCATCTATCTCTCTGATAAATAAATTATAGTCTGCTGCTCCTTTTCTGAATCCTATCTTTGTTAATTAACCATCAAGTCTCTCATACCATGCTCTTGGGGCCTGTTTAAGTCCATAAAGTGCTTTCTTTAATCTGCATACCATGTCTATTTTTATCTAAAAGTTGGAATCCTTCAGGCTACTCTATGTAGACTTTTTCCTTTAAATCACCATTCAGAAATGTTGATTTGACATCCATTTGATATACTTTAAAGTTCTTGAATGTTGCATAGGCCAAAAACAACTTGATAGCTTCACTTCTGCTCACAAGGGAAAATATATCAGTGTAGTCAATTCCTTCTCTCTACACATATCCTTTGCATACTAATCTTGTTTTGTTCCTTACTACTGTGCCTTCTTCATTGATTTTTTTCTTGAATATTCACTTAGTTCCAATCACGTTCTTGTCATGAGGTCTAGGGACCAGTTCCCATGTTTCATTCTTGATTATTTGATCTAATTCTTCTTGCATGGCACTTTTCCAATCTGAATCTTTGCGCGCATCTTCAACACTTAAGGGTTCAATCTCTGAAAGTAAGCATACCTCTTCATCAACGGTTGAACCTTTTTCTCTAGATCTTGTCAAGACTTTTGTGCTCTGATCTCCAATGATATCTTCCTCAGATTCATATTTGGATGTGTACCTTAAGTTCTTAGGAGTGATACTTTCATATGTGATCTATGATTCTTCTTCTCTTGGTTTAGGATTGTTACATGAAACATCAATACAATCAAACATTTCTTCAATAACTATGTCCTTATTGATGGGTATGGGCTCATCTTCAATCATGGGAGCATAGTCATAATATATTTCTTGAATCATAAACTTCTCATCAATCTTCACATGAGTACTTTCAATGATCTTCTTTAATCTTAGATTGAAACATCTATAAGATTTACTTTTAGTAGAGCAACAAAGAAAAATACCTTCATTGCTTCTAGCATCAAACTTACCAATGCTATCATCTCTCTTGATGTAGCACTTGCTTCCAAAGATTCTAAAGTATTTTATAGTGGGCACATTACCAAACCAAAGTTCATTAGGTGTCTTGTCTACGCCTGGTCTCAATTGTATTCTATTGATAGTGTAAACTGCTGTATAGACCACATCTCTCTAGTAGGTATGGGAAACCTTTCCTTCAATCATGATAGTGCACGCTGTGTCAAGTATTATCATGTTCCTCCTTTCTACTATCCCATTCTGTTGAGGGGTTCTGGGTGCACTTAATTTTCTTTTGATTCCATGTTCTTCACAGTAGTCATAAAACTGGTCAGAGGTGAATTCTCCTCCTCTATCAGATCTCAGACATTTTATCCTTAATCTAGATTCATTCTCAACCTTAGCTTTGAATACTTTGAACTTCTCAAAAGCTTCAGATTTTTCTTTTAAGAATGCAACCCACATCATCCTTGAGAAATCATCAACAAACAAAATAAAATACCT
>MU226681.1:141149-154909 GCA_018584345.1 Thuja plicata
GGCGCCATTCGGTGCCACTTAAACTCGGCCGAGTTAGACTGGGCCGAGTTTGACTCGGCCGAGTATGACGCGAATGAGCGCCCAAAATTGTCCTTAGGGGTGACAGATTATTGTGCTTTTACCCTAGGGTTTGGAAATAACCTTAATAGGTCAAAGAAGTGGCCAGTAGGATACCCTAGAGGAAGGTAGGGTACAGAGTAAGACTTGTAGTTACATTAGATTGGTATTAGAGCCAGTTAAAGACTTGGAAAAATAGTGTATGTCTACAGCTACTGGTGAATCAGTGGGAGAGTCAAGCATGGTGACTAATGCAGAGATAGCTAAAGAGGTGGATGAGAAAAAGGACAAGAATAGGATCCTTGAAGAAGCCTTAGAAGAAATGAAGATAAGGCTAGAATAAGTTGCTAATGCAGCTAGAAACAAAGAAGTTTAAATTAGTGATAGGGGTAAAATGATTGTTGAGGAAGACATTATCCCTAAACTAGGCCCTGTCTTGAATGAAGAATCCTTCCTAAAAGCCATAAAATCCCTAGGAGGGAAGGCATTGGAGGGAATACCACTGTTTAGTGGTAAAATAGATATTGAAGTAGTGAATGATTGGTTTGAAGGAATGGAGAACCATTTCGAGTGTGAAGGTGTGACAAAGGCACAAAAGCTCAAGGTGGCCAAGTCAAGACTTAGAAGATCAACACTTACATGGTGGAAGTATCTTCAAGATGAGAGAATTAGAATGGGAAAGAAACCTATAGATAATTGGAATTCCATGGTGACCAAGCTAAAAGAAAACTATCTTATAGAGGACTATGAGATTCAACTCCATAGGAAAAGGCAAAATATGAAACAAAAAGACATGGATGTGGCCTCTTATATAGAGGAGTTTCAAAGAGTATATCTTAGGTCCAAGAAAAATGAAGAAGAATCAATCAAGGTAGAAAGGTACTTGGGTGGATTGAAATGGAACATCCAAGAAGAGATTAGTCTATGGACACCAACCACAGTTCAGAGGTGTCATCAGTTAGCTTTAAAGGTGGAGGAAAAGAATAGAAATAAAGGTGACTCTAACTTCAAAAATAGGGGTAGAGGAAGAGACCAATGGGGTCAAAGAGCAGGTTATCAAGGCAGAGACAGTGAGAAAAGAAAACAAGCTGAAACCAAATAGACTGATCATAGCAATGAAGCTACTCCAAGAGGGGGTTATACCAGAGGTAGGTGTAATAGAGGAGGCCCTAGCAAAGGAAGAGGGTTAGGTAGAAGTAACTCATACTTTGAAAGTATGAAGTGTTACAACTGTGGTCAATTAGGCCACCGAGCATATAGATTCCCTGAGAAACCTACTACATCAAACCATGACAAAAGAGTGGCATATGCTCATGAGGACACTTCAAGTGTCAAAGCACCTGAGATTGATCATCTAGAATTGGAAATGGGTGAAAATCTAATGTTTACGAGGGTGTCGATAAGGCAACCAGTAAAAGATGAACCCAAACATAGGAGGGCTTTGTTTAGGATAAGATGCAAGATCCTTGGAAAAGTTTGTAAGGTGATTCTAGATTCTAGTTCCACAGATAACATCATATCAGAGGAGGTAGTGGATAAACTCAAGTTAACCAAAGCACCCCATGTAAAGCCATACAAGGTGACATGGCTAAATAAAGGCCAAAGTGTATTGGTGAATGAACAAACATGGGCTGAGTTTTCAATAGCAGGCTATAAGGACAAGTGGCTTTGTGACATCTTACCAATGGATGCTTTCCATTTTCTGTTAGGAAGGCCTTGGAAATATGACAATGGAGAAGTGTATGATGGGAAAGAGAATTCCATAACATTCAAGAAAGGAGGCAAAACTTTCAAGATTTAGTCTCTGTTGGAAGAGGATGAGCAACATCGCAAGACTCCTATAATTTTGTTGTGTAGTGGAAAGGAGTTTGTGAAAGATCTTAAAGATAAAGATAATGAAGGATATGCTATTTTTCTAAAGCCCAAGGAAGAGGAGAAACTTTTCAAGGAACCCTTACCATCAAAGATTCAAGAATTACTTGTGAAGTACAAAGACATAGTAAGTGATGGGACTCCTACAACATTACCTCCTAGAAGAGTGATAAGCCATCAGATAGACTTTATCCTTGGTGCATCTTTTCCTAATAAGGCAACTTATAAGGTTACCCCTGATCAGAATTTGGAAGTGGCAAGGCAAGTGCAAGAACTCTTGGATCAAGGTTTGATCAAGAAGAGTATAAGCCCATGTGCAGTCTCTGTTGTGTTGGCATCCAAGAAGGGAGGAAAATGAAGACTTTACATAGACTCAAGGGCCATAAATAGAATTAAAATAAGGTATAGGTTCCCCATATCTAGGATTGAGGATCTCATGGATTTTCTTGGAGGGGCAATGTACTTCACTAAGCTTGATTTAAAAAGTGGTTATCACCAAATCAGGGTGAAAGAGGGGAATGAAGGGAAAAGGACATTCAAGACCAAAAATGGGTTGTATGAGTGGCTTACTGTGCCATTTTGTCTCTCAAATGCTCTGAGAACATTAATGAGGCTCATGAATGAAGTGCTCAGGGACTTCACAAGGAAGTTTGTAGTTGTATATCTTGATGATATACTGATATTTAGCAAAACAAGAGAGGAGCATATCAAGCATGTAGAGACTATATTGAAAAGGTTACATGACAAGAAGCTAGCTATAAATCTTGATAAATGTGAGTTCTTAAAGAAATAAATTGTGTAGTTGGGATTCACAGTGTCCAAGGGATCCTTGAAGATGGATCAAGACAAAGTTACAGCTATCCTAAACTGGCCACCACCTACCACAACAACTGAGGTAACAAGTTTCCATGGGTTAGACCAGTTTTATAGGAAATTTATTAAGAATTTTAGTGGTATTTGTGCACCATTGTTAGATAGCATCAAGGGTGGGGTAAAAACCAAGTTAAGGGGGACCTTTGAAGCTGAGAAAGACTTTGAAATGTTGAAGAAGCAAGTAGCCACACAACCTATTCTAAAGTTTCCTAGTTTTGAAAACTTATTTAGAATTGAGTGTGATGCAAGTGGAATGATAGTAGGGGGTGTGTTAATCCAAGAAGGTAGGCGAGTATCCTTCTTTAGTGAAAAATTGAATGAAGCCAAGCAGAATACTCTTCTTATGACGTGGAATTATATGACTTCATTCAGTCCCTTAGGAAGTGGAGGCATTACCTGTTACCCAAGGATTTTTTTGTGTTGACTGACAATCAATCCCTTATCTATATCAATACTCAGGAGAAACTAAGCAATAGACACCTAAAATGGATGGAATACCTACAATAATTCACCTTTACAATTAATCACAAGAAGGGGAAATTAAACAAGGTTGTAGATGCACAAAGTAGAAGATTGTTGACAATTCAAGAAGTTTAGTTGAATAACATTGGCATAGAGAGTTTCAGAGACTGAGAGATCTTTACAAGGAAGATGAGGACTTTGGTAAAGCCTACAAGGTGTGTACTGATTTTCAGAATCATTTCCATAGAAAGTTTTCTGATTTTACTTTACAAAATGGACTTTTATTTAAGGGTAATCAGTTGTGTGTGCCAAGGGGTTCAATGAGAGAGAACCTCATATAGGAGATGCATAATGGAAGGTTGATTGGTCATTTTGGTATGAACAAAACCTTGGAACTATTACAAAGGTTTTACCATTAGCCAAAATTAATAAGGGATGCGACTAGGTATGTTGAGCAATGTGTAGTTTGCATGAAAGCCAAAGGAGGAATGAGTAATGCGGGATTATATCAATCTTTACCAATCCCAAATCGGCCATGGGAGCATGTGAGCATGGACCTCATAGTGGGTCTACCCAAGACAAAGTAAGGATATGAAAACATCTATATGGTGGTAGATAGATTTAGTAAAATGGGTCATTTCGTACCCTGCAAGACTACTCATGATGCTAGCCATATAGAATATTTATTCTTTAAGGAGATTGTGAGAATTCATGGTTTACCACTAAGTATTATATCAGATAGGGATGTGAAATTCATGAGCCATTTCTGGAAAACATTGTGGAATAGATTGGGTACTAATCTCTCATTTGGTTCAGCCTACCATCCTCAGACAGATGGCCAAACTGAGGTGGTCAACAGAGTGTTGGGTAACCTATTGAGGTGCCCAACTAAAGAGTATGGATAGACATGGGATGTGTTCATTCCCCAAGCAGATTATGCATACAATGATAGCAAGAATAGAACAAAAGGGAAAAGCCCATTTGAGGTGGTCTATATGATGCACCCCAGGGGTGTATGTGAGCTTACAGACCTTGGAGGCATGGAGTATAGGAGTTATCATGCTGAGGAATTCACTCAAACCATGAAGGAAATCCAAGATCAAGTTAAGAAGACAATACAAGACAGTACCCAAAATTTGAAAGCCAAAGTCGATGAAAAGAGGAGAGATATTCAGTTTGAGGTGGGTGATTATGTGATGGTTAATTTGAAAAACTCTAGATTGTAGAAAGGTATGCCTACTAACCTTCAGATGAAGAGGGTAGGACCTTGCAAGATCATAGCCAAATATGTGGCTAATGCATACAAAATAGACTTACCTTCAGATTTAAGCATATCTCCTATTTTAAATGTCAAAGACTTGATCAAATTCAAAGGGCCAATAGCTGAAATAGGTCAAAGAAGTCAAGGGGTTAGTATTGATGTTGAATCTACTATATTACCTCCCAAGCCATAGCTGGAAGCAGACAAGGTTCTAGAATCAAGAATAAAGAAGACTATAAGGCACAAGGTGTAGATGGAGCACCTGAGCAAGTGGAAGAATAGGCCTGAATCAAAAGTATCATGGATGACAGTGACAGGATTTAAGAAGGTGGGCATATTTGAAGACATTTTGTCCATAGGAGTGACATGACTTTCCTTTGTGGGCGATTATGGTGCAGGAGCACCTACGTAGGGCTAAATGATAACCTAGGGCTTCTAATTTATTTTTGGCTTGTAGTGGTCTTAGCCACACTACTAGTGTAATAATGGGACTAGATGGGTCCTAGGGTGTTTTGAGTTATATTAGGAGGTTTTATTAGTTCCTTAGTTACTTTCCTTCCAGCAATGTCCAAATTTGTCAATTTGTTACATGTTGCCAATGTTGTGGCAAAACTGGAAATTATGCATTTAGGGTCAAATTGGACAAGGAAGTGTTTAGGAGACCTATTTTAGGTTTACTGAGGCTATATATGAAATTGGTTAAGTTCTTGAGTTTATTGACCAAGTTGTAAGCAAGAATCACAAAAGTTTTAAAAGTTGTCAATGTTGTCATTGACAACATCGACAACATTTCTTGCAATGATGTCTTTTCGAGAATTTGGGTTTTGAACTATCTAAAAATGTAAAGATAGGGTCATGGTCAACTATATAAGGCCTCCCTTGACCTTTTTATTAGGTTGGTTGAATTTTCAATTTATCTATACGAACTGTATTACTGAGAAACCAGTTATAGTTAAGCAATTCCTTTGCATTTTTGTGTTTGATGGATTGAAATCTGCATTTTGTTTGGTGCATGAGTTAGAGGGTGTAAATTCTTAATTCTGTATGTGATTTTTTTTATTTTTTGTGCATATTTCCCTGTTTATGTAAAAAAATTCTATTCTGCATTGGCACTAGTCTGAACCAGGCAGTTTCTCAAAATGGGGTCATAACTTCTCTTTCCACCATGGAATCTCTGCGGACCTTTGGAATTAAGAAGATGGCTCCTTGTACATATTTTATAGTGAAGGAGGGGCCCTAGAAGGAAAGCAAGAAATTTGTACAGTGATTCCCTAGGCGAGCTAGAGTAGCATGGCTAGGGATCACAGAGAGTTGCAGAGGTGTTATGAGGGATTGAAAACATTGATTGCTTCAATCAGAGCTTGTGTAGAGGTGGAAAATGTGTTTAAAAATCCAAAATTCAATGGGAAGCTTTGGTGAAGGAATGTTGATGGTGAAAACAAATATTTCGATGGCCATGCTCTGTTTGTATTGAAACCCTTAATTTTAGGCTTGTTTGTAGGAAGCCACTGTACGGACAGTTTGGGAGGACAAGAACTTGAAAATATTTTAGGTCTTTGTAAAGGGTTTTAGGATCAAAGGTTATTTTTCAATCTTGTTAAGTATTATTTAAATTTATTTGGGAGAAGGTGCCTAATTTGGCCTAATTGCTTATAGCCCTATTTTGGGTGAATTTGCTCTTGTTCTTGGAACTCGTTTAGGGTTCTATTGCAAAGTGTGTTTGTTGGCATTGTACTGGATCTAACTAACATCATAGAAGCCTACCTCTCCATGTGGAATTTTTCTTGATTATGTTGGATCATTTAGTGAAGATGGTGCAAGAAGAGCTCCAATGGGATAGGTGATGTGTATTTTGATTTCTTGATTGGTGTCTACAAGTTGAAAGGAGAAGGATCTTGTGTAGATAATCCTTGGGAGATTAGGGTTAGATAATAACCCTAATAGGTCAAATAAGTGGCCAATATAATACCCTAGAGGAAGGTAGGGTACAAAGAAAGACTTGTAGTTACATCACAGGGCCAAATCTACAGTCGGGAGCAAGACCAAAAACCCCCACCCACAAAATTATTCAAAAACTGACACTGTCACTTTCAAATAGCTCCTATCACTACTAATACTAACCTTAATACTACCATAGTTTATCATCATCAAACATATTAAATATTTTATGTTTCTCATACTACTAAAAAAACTACTAGAGTGCATCTTTGTAAGGTTCCAATATTTCAACAAACTAAATTTGCATACTTCATGCTCAGAGATTTTCCACATATTCAACACATCATTCACAAATGATTTTTCCTTCTATTTATATCCTCTTCAATACCTCAATGCATCAATTAGGTTAGTTACAAAAAAAAATTAGATGAAAATGTGTAATGCAACATAGGTTGGCTTTGAACATGTACCCTATCAAATAAAATGAGTTGCAGATCAACCTCATGCATAATAGAACCCAAAAAATTTCTACACACCATAACACAACCTCCAAAGAAATCATAATAAATCCATATCATTTGCAATTGAAGGAGCCAATCCTCTTAGCCCAACCAACATAATACTACAAAAACTATTAATCACACACCACTTCTCTATTTGGGAGAGACTAAACACACCTTGCACACCAAGATTAAAGAAATGTGAACCATCCAAAACATCCCTACAATCATCTCCTAATGTAAATGATTACCAAATTCTAGTGCCCTGGGGCAAAGCTTTTCAGGAGGAAAACCCCACTCCAAAAGCTACCTAATATATTATTCAAAAATTAATGACATATTACAATATACTTCTAGAGAAATCTTCTCACAAGACTATAACCAACCAGATATCCAAAGGTAACTCAATAACTCTTATTTTCTTGCACCCAACCTCTAACACATACAGCTAATATATAGGAGATACACCACATGAAATTATCCAATTATATTATAAAATCATGGGCTAAAATTCACCTAAAAGTTGGCACCCATCTTATCTCCATCCTAAGATGTGTCAAAGAACACACCAACAATTTTAACTCCCTTTTACAGTTCATTTATGTATCCAATGCATTTTTATATTTCTTATTTAAGTTGACATACGTTTTGAACTAGGTGTCCCATTAAAAAATTGTTTGAAGCCCTACAAACCTTGTGGCATCTATTATCAAGCTATAATTAGCTATCTTTTCACTATATTTTGGCAATGAGTGCTAAGTGTTCCATTCATTTTTGATGACAGGTGGGTTCTTCTGAACTACTACTAATGAAATGGTTCAATGAGTTTGACTAAAAAACTACATAGTTGAATCCTAATAACAATATCAAAATTTGACTAGCTGTGGAAAATATCTCCTACTTATCAAATGATGAGATTAAGGAGATTTCTAATGAATGGTTCAAAAAGAACAACACTTGCTGAAGGTTTTGTAAATGATGTTGCACGGAAAGTGGACTTAACCATTGAGGAAAGTTCATGGTTAAGTATGCTTGAGCTGGAGTAGTACTGGGATGGGCGACAGATCTCGAGAAGTCTTGATGCTTCACCTCTATGAGAATCACCTATATGCAATGAATGATAAGTGTTCCATTCATTCTCATGAGAGATGGGCTCTTGTGAACACAACTCATGAAATATGAGTCAATGAGTTTGACTGAAAGTCTACACAACTGAAACCTCATAGCAATATAAAAATTTCTTGTACTGGCTTTGAAAGGTCTTGGCAAAGCTATGATGATGCATACTCTTCCTCCTATTACATTTTCGGAGGAAGAAGTTTATAGGAATGAAGTCTTATTTTCTCAAAAATAATAGATATGTAGGTTGGATAAATTGTGGCCGAATGTCAAAGATATAAACCTCTATATCTTTTGTACTCACTTTTGATTAAAAGTATCTTTTTTAAAAGGATGGAGACCATTGTCTCTGATCTAATCGAATAATAAAACAAAAGTAGTTTTGAGTATCATCACCATAACTAAAAATTTCATAATAATATAATCATTGTGACATGATGGGTGGGTTTCTACTGAGACAATAAGATATTCATTTCCCTCGTGATGGGTTTCTATCTACACAATAAGATATTCATTTTCCTCATGATGGGTTTCTATCAAGACAATAAGATATTCATTTTCCTATATTTATTAATTAACAGAAAATCATAGTTGATTTGATTTTCAACCTGGCATCCCTACGGCCTAAATCATAATATTTATAACAACTCAATTATTGCATTTTACACCACTAAAAAGATGAACTGATCTAGAACCACATTAATATCAAGCTTTTTATACATGAAAACCCAAAATGGGTAAAACCATAGTGAGTACTTGCCCACGAAGATAATTCGCTGATGTATATAGTTTGATTACAAATATGGTAGAATCTCATTACTCTGGAGTTGCAATCAGAGGCTCACTAGGGTAAGGGCACCAAGATGGTGTGCAAAAGACACTTTCTTTCTTTCTTCTAAAATCAGGTAAACCTAAAATTGGAAGAGAAATTTGAGAGTCATGCGCTCAAAATAAGAAGATGTGAAATAAAAATAATTCTACTACTTTGAATCTAGTTTCTAAACTACTAAAGGTTTTATAAAATGGATAAAATTAAGAGGGACAAATCCTATGCTCACAAATAATTGTTCCTAATTTTTTTAGAAAAAAAACAACATAGTGTATGGCGTGCGCATCAAAATATTCATAGTTAAATTTAGTATTTAAAAACTTCTTTGGTAGAAAGATAGTTAAGAGTGGAAACAAGAAGTAGTCTATTTTTTTGTAATTTTTTGTTGAGTTACTATTTTTTGATGATTTTTTGAAGTAGGCACATCCTGAAAATCATATGCATGTTCATGCGTGAAACATAAATTGCATGAAAATAATCAAAATTGTAAATGGGCAAGTACCCCAAGATGGTGTGCAAAAAGGGGGTATAAGTGGCAAATTTTTATCTGAAATCAGGTAAACCTGAATTTAGAAGAGAAATGTGAGTCATGCACTCAAAATTACAAGATGTGAAAACAACAATAATAGTAGTACTTTGAATCTAGTATCTGAACTACTAAAGTTTTAAAAAAATAGATAAGATTAAGAATATCAAATCTAATGAACACAAAAAAAACTATTCCTTTTTTATTTAGAAAATATAACATAGTGTCTAGCATGTGCATCAAGAAAGTCATAGTTAGATTTAGTATTTTCAAAAATCCTTTGGTAGATAGATAGTTAAGAGTGAGAGCTAGAAGTTTTCTATTTTTTAGTAATTTTTTGTTGAGTATTTTTTGAAATGGGAACATACTAAAAATTAGATGTTTGTTCGTGTGTGAAATATAACTTGTATCAAAATAATAAAAAGTGAATCTCTTTTTTTAAAGTGTAAATAATCAAGTGTATAAAGATAATATTTTTTTTTTTAAATTTGGTCAAGAAGATCAAAAGGTGTTAGAAAATAGTACACGTGTCTCTGAGAACTATATAGACACTCGTAAAACAAATCAAACTATAATATGTTGATTTGTCCAAAAATACAAAAAAAATATGGTTTGAAAGCTTAGAAGATGTGTGAAATTATGGTGGTACCTTTACAAATACCCAATTGATGATGTGTAAACCTAATGATGAAGAAGTTGAGAAACCTATTTTTGAAGAACAAAAACACATGAAAAGGAGAGAACTAGAGTGAAATAAAGCTCCCAGGCCTCAGTCTCATTATCCAAGCCTATCAACTAGCCTTTTTCTTGGCTTAGGAATTTACCAAACCCAATCATGATTGGGTTATTTGAGTTTAGAGTAAGCCAATCATGTTAGGGTGTTTTGCTATTTTTTTGGGTGGGTGAGCAGTTTTTGGCACACCATCTTGATGCACTTACCCAATTTTTTTTTATGTGTAAATAATCAAGTGCACAAAAATAATATATAATTTATTTATCTCATGATAGAGATAAACAATATTTACACAATGTTGACCTCTATGAACACATGCATTCAATGGTGTCCATCCTAGGATATAAAGGAGACCTAAATACATCATAACATGTCTCCCACCATTGATTTTAAATGAAGCACACACAACACAAAATGCTTCATTAATGATATCAAATGTAACATGTGGAAAAACATTCAAATGAGCTAACCAGTTGGCCCAAATATATTCTCCAACGCACATAGCTTAATGAGGATCTAAACATGACATGGTAAGACCAATAAGAACCTCTTAGCTCAACTTCCAATCCATATCTAGACCAAAATATCATAATTCAATTAATACAACTCAGTCATCCTTAGCCATAGCCCAACACAAAAATGATCTTGAACAACTAAACATCATATATTCAATTGTAGACAAAACTAATATGAGAATTCTAAATTGGAATACTATACAAACCTTTTGAGCAATCCCATAAAGTTGCACACCTAGAAAGACCAATACAAAGCAATCTCCAAACTAGTCCTAACCAAACATAATAGCCAGTCTTACTATTACAAAATAGAAAATCACAACTTCAACCTTTGAACATTTTGGCATTTGAAAAAATGATAGTGCAGTAGTCACAAATCATAGACATTACAACCAATCATCAACTTCGTATGTAGAGGAATGTAGAACATTCTGCCGTAAGGACTTCAAATACTCTTTCCTACATATTTCAACTTCACATACTATCACCTTTTGAAAGCACCACATACTTACTCGATATCACCACTAGATATTACAAGATAAATAATTTAAAACAAAGAAGCAGAACTCCTAGTTGAAAAATTGGTTTCCGTAAGGCCACATGATATGAGAGAATTCCTCAATAGCCTCTCGATCTGGAGTTCCTTAGAAAAATTGAAAAAGTTCCTTAGAAGCAGAACTCCTAGATGAAAAATTGTTTGTTGTGAAGTGCTATCTTGGATTATATTATTTTTAAATATATTTTATTGGTCGAAATTTATTATAGAACTCATAGTTATTTCACAATAAGGAGCATCTCGATAGCCTCTCGATCTGGAGCTTCGGAGAGCACCATACCCAGGCTTTCAAAAAAGGGGCCCTGCGGAATCTGGCCCAAATAACCCATTAAAGGTGTGGGATAAACGCTTTTCTTCTTCGTCTCTAATGGAAGCTTCAACGCTTCCCTGGCTACCAAATCTGCTTTGCGGACTAGATAGAGAGAAATTCCATGGTTTACAATACGAAAACACCCACTTTCACGGCAACCCATCATCTAGTGAGTGACAGATATCCAATTCGGGAAGCCATGGCGATCACTTTCTGAATTCTGATCTATCTTAGTTATCTACTATCTGGGTTTGAATTCTGATCTATCTTATAAGCCGATTGGCTTTATAACTCCTGCAAACGCAGTGTTTTGTCATCTATATTATCCGATTAGCAAGGCAGCTTTTCAAAGAGATCTTTTATTATTCATATGAAACCTGTCATGCTATTCTTTAAAAAAAATGGCTGTCTTATTAACAAGGCGTCCTTCTAAAGAGAATCTTACTTACTCGTATCTTGAAAATGCTTGTCCCATTAACAAGGTATCTTTCAAAAGTCTACATAAAGTCGACCCGCCATATTGGGCATAAAGCACCTGCAATGAATTCTTACAAGTATGATGAAATTCCCGTGCTGGATTTCTCTCGTTTGGGAGAGGAGGAATATTGTTTACAGACAATAAAAGAAGCTTGTCAAGAACTGGGCTGCTTTCGTATTGTAAATCATGGATTCGGACCAGATGTTCTCTTCAAAGCAGACCAGGCATGCCGGGAATGTATGAAGCTTCCCATAGAGACCAAGAAGAAATACGTCTCTCCCATTCCTTATGCTGGTTATCTAGCTGGGGCCCCCTTTTACGGAAGCTTGGGTATGACCCTCTCCAGCATCCCTGATCCCCAGAGTATCAAACACTTCTCTGATGTCCTCTGGCCTCATGGAAATAAAAGTTTCTGGTGAGGGTTCCCCCTCTTTATTCTTTTTTAAAAGCTCCAATTTCATAATGTTTTCACTGAATAGATTTTTCTGTAGTAATGTTTTAGTTTATATTTGTTTTATATTCAGTGATTCTTTTTTTTCTTTAATTATAGATTATAGAATGCAATGTAAAATATTGTTCTAAAAATTTGATCGTGAGATTTTTAATATCATTTTTTAGATTATAGTTCGTGATTCTTTTCTCTTTCTAATGAAAGATCATAGAATGTCATCCATTACATTTTGATACCATCATGAGATTTTGAAAATCAATTTTCAGATTACATTCTATGATTCTATTCTCTCTAATAATACATATTAGAATATGATTCAAAACATTGAAATGAAAAAAAAATTAATTGTATACAATTTTTAACATCAACTTTTAAATTATATTCCATGACGTTTTTCTTTTTTGTAATGATACTAAATCTCTTACAATGAAATATATAATTTGGAAAGTCTAATAACATTGAAAATCCTTTTGGTATTTGAATGCCTTGGAAACAACCAAACTCTGGAAGATTATACGTGTGAGATGATGGAATTGTATAATAATGTGCTGCAATTAATTTCTGCGAGCGTGGGAATCAGCAAACTACTATGCCACTCACTTGGTCCAAGGGAAGGTGCTCCTACGTATGAATATGTATGATTTTGCCTCTGAGCTATCTACTGAAACAATTAGTCTTGGAGCTCATATGGATTTGAACAGTCTTACCCTTCTTCTGGAAGATGAATGTGGTGGCCTTCAAGTTTGCGACAAGGCAGGCCATTGGATTGACATGAAACCCATCCCTAACTCGTTCATTGCTATGCTGGGTGATTTTTTTCAGGTATCATATACACCTCTCTCCAATAATTATGATGTTCCTTATATGGATTGAGATTAAGATGTCACTAGAGTATTTTATGTCATTTTTCCTTTTTCTTTTATATATTGTTGATATTATACTTATATGAATTTTGGAAAATCAGGCATGGAGTAATGGAAGGGTTCTTACTGTAACACATCGAGTGATAGTGAAAGGAAAACAATCTCATTTATTTGTAAGTTTCTTCAATGGATTTTCAGAGGACGTGGATTTGAAGGCATTCCCTGAATTTATTGATGATGAGCACCCACAATGTTTTTGATAGAAAAAGCAGTAAGAGGGTGCTAGCCCGTGGAACAGAGGACTAGTAGCACATTAACAACATATTAATGGAACTATTCAAAGCTAAAAACATTTTAGCAGAATATCACAAACACCAATTCTAGTTCTGCCTCTATCAAAAACAAAAGTGACAGTTC
>MU226681.1:165565-200650 GCA_018584345.1 Thuja plicata
AGTTGTTCAAACCCCTCACATTCCAAGAGAGGCAATTCATCTCTTACTTTTGAAGCTAGATTCCAGGGTTTGTTGCCTTCCTGCCGCAACCTCCCTTGTGGACCCTTTCGATCTCCTTACCCATTCTGAGGGTCTTCCTCTGGGTGTATCCACCCCCACATCTGCCTTTTTATTTTTGGTTTTCTTTTTCTGTGTTTTCCATTCCCCCTCCTCATCCTCCAAACCATCTATGGAGCTGAGGGTAATTTTCTTTACCACCTTTGGGGTGTGCTTAGCCCCTCAAATTGGGCCATGCAACTCGAGAGCTACCACAATGTCAGGCTGTTCCTCCCTAGTAGAGTTAATCTCTCTCTCCTTAGGGGGAGGCGTCAAGGTTAGAGTAGGTTTCAAAACTGGCTCCATCGAGGGTTGGAGCACCCGGTCTCTCAAGATTGGGTCTAGAGGAGACCCAGAGCATCCCACACCTGGCTCCTAGGGGGAGACTATCTCACCTTCCTCAGGTGCCTGCACATCAATTTTCGTAT
Organism: Thuja plicata; assembly: GCA_018584345.1. Classification (NCBI taxonomy): domain Eukaryota; kingdom Viridiplantae; phylum Streptophyta; class Pinopsida; order Cupressales; family Cupressaceae; genus Thuja; species Thuja plicata. The sequence continues at coordinate 166,090 of MU226681.1, forward strand.
CAATGGCCACCGAGGGTGGCCTTGACACCAATGATTCCTCATTCTCAATGGAGAGAGGGGCCTCTACTATTCCTTTGTCCTTGTTCTCTCATTTTTCTTCCAACTTGGTGGCCTTGCAATTATCACTAAAGTGGCCTCTGCTTTCGCATTTACAGCAAAAAAGGGTAGCATTTTCATACACCAATTCTTGGGTACATCTACCCAGTTTAGATTACAAAATAACATAGTTGGGTAGGATTTTATTCATAGTGACATTCACACAGAATCTAGCAAACACCAACGTGGATTTAGACCTAGTCACCTGATCCGTTGTGATGAATGAACCAAAGGAATCACCAATCCAACAGAAGACTTTCTCATCCCAATACTTGAGCAGGAGTCCTAGGAGGCGGACCCAAACTGGAGCCGATCTAGTTAGGTCCATCGTCGGGTTGAATCCGGGTTTCCATTTTGCAACAGCTAAGAAGTGCTTTCCGTAAACCCATGAACCAGACAGCACACTAGTCATGTCCTCAAGAGTGGTAAACTTAAACAGGAAGAGCCCTCCCGGCATAGCCAAAACTAGGGCCGACCCTTTGATCTTCCACTGGTTAGAAACCCATTTTCTAACCATTTCAATGGTAGGTCAGAAATTGAAGAATCGACCCACCAGAGCCATCTGAAAGTCAGCCATCATGTGATTGACCATAGAGTCAGGGAGCGACAGTTCTGCTCCTTCCTCAATCTGAACAAAATCCACCAAAATAGCTTGCAAGGGTTGTTGGGCATCACAAACAAGGGCTCATTTCCAGTTAGGTTTAGGGGAAAGCCGGGGATCAGCAGATAAAGATGCTTTTTGAGATTCCCCCGTTGACCCAATCAAAGTGACCGTGATCTGGGGTCCATCAGGTCCAGCAGGTGGGTCTGCCAGGGGGACAGCATATCCCCCCGGGGAGGCGGGCATGGGAACCTGCAGTTTGAATTTTGAGCTGGGCGGGAAGGTGGGCGGGAAGTTACAGAGCAATCTTGAAGTTACGCACCCACAATGTTACAAGTCATTCACGTTTGGAGATTTGGCTAAATATTGGTCAAGGGTAGAGAAGAGGATCGGTAGAACGTTTGCAAATATTCAAATGCATTCTTATGTAGTAGGTGGAGGCTATCCTACTTATCATCTAGGTTTTGGACTTTTCAATTTCAACTCTTTTTAAATAATAAATAAATAAATGGTGATGGTATGTAATTATATTGTATAAATTCCATCTTCAATATTTTGAGTGAAAATATTGGTGTTGATAACTCCATGCATCTATCATCATCAACAATCCTATCACTTATGTTTATTTGCATTCTTTTTTTGGAGAGGAGTTTTGTCCCATGAGGTTTTCTCCTTTTTTGTGTTTGTATGGGATTTGTTTCATTGTATTGTACATGGGTACCTAGCATAGCCTTGGTGCCAGGACCCATCATCATCATTTTTCATAATGCATTTTTATCCCTAAGTTGCACTTAAGGGGGAATCATGGAGTAAATAGTTTTTCATCTATTTACAATGCTTAAGTATAAATTAGGTTACCAACATATTAGTTGTCATTTAATATTTCTTAGGTTGTATTATTATTTGCACCAAAGTAGTTGAGCCTAGCTACTCCTAATTGAGACACATGATATTTCTCATGCCCCCGATTATCTCTCGCCTTTCCTATATAAGAAGTGTTATGTATATAATTATAGATGAATAATATTCTCTCTTTTGTGGAAGTGTTTGCATTCTAGATCCTATCGAAAGAGTTTTCCGCTAATAAAATTTTCTTATCGAAAGTGTGGTGAGAATCATGATGCGCCTCTCTTTTGAAGTGCCTATATTGCTATACATGGTAAGATTCAAAGATTATGTTTGATGTGTACTTCAGACTAATTACACATATTTAAATATAAAATATAAACTATAGACATGTTTCATGGAGATTTATTTTGAAATGGTATGTACCAATAGATAATGTTATTTATATCTTTCAAAATGTCTATCCATCTACATGAATGGTGAGATTGTGTGAATTTGATCCTAATAAGAGGAAATTATGGTATGAAATATTTATATCACATCAATTGGAGAGAAATTAATTATTTTAAATGTAAATTTTAAAATGCACTAGGTGGTATTAATAATTCATGTCAGATTACTAGTACTACATTGAGAGTTGGTATTGTCAAACTTAAATTGAATGGATTGATTAGTGAAGTTATATGTGTATTACCCCTTCACTCTATGATATTTATTTTATTATTCAATCAACATTATGAATAGCTTGACTAATTCAATTTTGTTCCATATGTGGTGACACTCCCTATTTAGCATAAGTGGAATCATGGTTTAAGGTGTAGGTGCATGTGGAAAAAAGGAGAGTGGAATATCTAAGAGGAAACTAAGATCACAAGAGTATAATAAAATAAAGAAGATTCTCAAACATAGAAAGACTAGCTATTATTATTGTTCTATCATCTTGCATGTACTACATATCTAGGGAGCTAAGGAATTCAGAGTTGTGTATGTAATTCACCTCAGCAGAAGGACAAAATTAAACACAATTTGTTTTTCTTTTTCATTTTTTAACTATAATCAAAACATCACAGTATAACTCTATTTTACTTTATCTAATTCAAAATTATAAAGATAAAGATTAAACTTATTATCATACTCACTCAACAAAAGTTTTACTACATACTTGTATATCACTATCTTATTTCCCATTTTGTGACTACCATGTTCAATACATGTAATTGCACAAATGTCGATCCAACTAGATCCCAAACATTAGATACATGAAAGTAAGTAAAATCTTCCTCAATATCTTATCTTCGTAAGTCATCATTGAGAAGAAGTGAATTAATTGCATTTAAAACTTAAAGACAAACCTTAAGGGGTTGGACCTAAATTCTTGGGGGCTCATCACTAATGGCCTTGCCTAAGTTACTCTCAGAGACTTCGTAGTTCAAATCTTCAATCTTGAACTATAACATATTTTTTCTCCATAGTAAAAGTTCAAAATGTATCATATGCATATATATTAAATAAAACATGAAAGCAGGTACACAACCATTTTTAGAGTAAAGTACCTAGACAGTTTTACCATCGTCTACCACGCACTTGGTGGAAAAAAGGGCAAACCATGTCAACGATATTATACCAACATATAAGGGTAATGATGAATCGTATCAAGAAACTACCGAAGACTTCTAATTATAAAGAATTCTAACATTAATATAAGTAACTCTCATAAATTAATTTGTATGTCTTTCCTAATTTACATGCACATATAATTCATGTGATTATTAGAAACAATTATAATAATTTATGCTTAGATGATCAAGTTTCATGTGAAACCACTACATGCACAAAAGTTCAAACAACATTCAATATGAGATCTAGGAGTGAGAATCCCATTATAGTCTAATATCTTATAATAGTTCATTCCATTTCCTAATCCATCCTCTTATACGTATAATTCAATTACAAAAGTGCCAATTCAAATATGGAGAGAAAATGTTTTAAAGGGATCTGTAGCATTACTCATTTAATTAACACATTAATGTAACTTACCTCAATAATTCACCCCATCCAGACTTTAATTACACTTGTTAATTTGACTTCATTAAAAGTGTTCGATATGTTATGGTTTATTAACTCTCCTTTCATCCAAAATTAGCAATAAACTAGATGCCCCTCCTTTTTAATAATAATAATAATAATAATAATAATAAGGTGACATTAATCAAAGCGTCATGAATCGAGAAAATAAGACTATTCCAATTTCAATGTCAAAATTTTGAAATATGAATATTATTTTATGAATAATTAGTATCTTTATTAATTTTCCCTGTTATATAATCACCACCCAATTTTATTATTCTAGTTATCCAATGAATACATATACATATTAATTATTCAATTAAATTAAATTCTCAGAAGCCCAAAAAAATCTTGAAGAATTCTTAGTATTTAATTCCTTTCCATAGAAAATCTAAAAACTTCTTATTTTTTAAATAATTACCATCTACTTTAACATCATTCTCTTAGAATTCAAAATCATTTATTCTTATACATTGATTGAGAGCACTTAATTCTATAGTAACCTATATTTAAATTTGAATAGAAGCCCTTTAAGGAATAGGGATGATTGTATTATTAAGTTGGGAATAATTCTGAGTTTTATACACATTACCATGAAATAAGCTAACTAAGGTAAAATCGTCCATTCCTTGCAACTCGACACTTAAATATAATATGAGATTATGTCAATTATAAAGAACATGGAATAAATTTAAAGAATTGCATTAATAAATTAAAAAACAAAGAGACTAAGGTGGAATATAGCTCATCCTGTGAATGGTAGCCTGAGCAATTTTAAGGGCAAAAATGTTTGTATGTAAATTATGTTATATAAATCATTTCTAAGTTGCATTTTCCTTTCAGTGATATTTTAACCATGCTACCAATCAAAGCACTCTATAGGTTGAAAATAAAGTTGGATATCTGTTTGACAGAATGCCTAAATTTTAGTTCATTTCATGGGTTGTAAAGCTGAATGGGCAAAGCAAGAAAAAAGTACGGGAAAAGTCCTAAAGGTCTGTCTCCAAAATAAACTGGTGTATTTTCTTTTTCTCTTTAAAATCCTTGGCTCGGTGGCTGACAACATAGAGAAGTCACAAAAGGAATCCTTATGGACTGGTATTGAGGAGAAGGTTAGAATTGTGTTGGTCAAATAGGATAAAGTTTGCACTTCAAAGAAAGCAAGCGGACTTGGTATCAGGAAAATAAGATCTTTCAATAGAGAACTTATTACTAAAGTGGGGTGGCATCTTATAGAGAACACTAAAGACTGGGTCAATCGTATTAGGGTCAAATACCTCCAAAACAGACTTGCAGAATCCTTCATGTATGACCCTAACCCTACCTTAAGTTCCCCTCTCTAGAATAAAATTTTCAAAAGTAAAAAAGTCTCAAGGAAAGGCAGCAAGAAAATAATAGGGAATGGTAATTATACCAACTTCTAGGACATCTGGAATCAAGATAAACCCTTAGGGATAATAACAACCTCAACCAGATTAGAAAATGACTAGTGAGAATAAATGAAAATTTGGTTAGTAACTACATGAATGGAAAGGTGGCAAGGTGTTATTGAAGAATTTCAAAAATCAATTACAAGAATGTGAAGACATCCCTCCATGAGGTAAAAAAAAGTGTGTAAGATGACTTTAACTCCATTTTACCCTTCTTACCTGATTTCTCCCTCTTCTCCCAGATGAACACACCTAAATGGATATAGAACTATAACTCTTTTGTTTTTTTATAAAAAGTATGTAGGATGACTTTAACTCCATTTTACCCTTATTACCTGATTTCTCCCTCTTCTCCCATATGCACACACATAAATGGATATGGAACTATAACTCTTCTAGTTTATTTTCAGTTAGATATGCTTATAGATATTTGGAAGTTGAGGAGGACAATAATAAGATGTGAAATAAAATTTTGATACCTAATTTAATTCTTAAGGTTAATTGTTTTTGGTGGATCACTACCTGTTGGTAAATATATTTGTCACTGTGAGTACTTCAAAGTGACCATGTTTTCCCTACGAGCCGTGACAAGCATGCCACATGTTGGAGAGATTACAATTATATCACGATCAAATCATAGTCCTCTGCATTTGAGAGGGCCAACTCCCTCATATGATGGGGTATTTACTATTTTTGTACACTTTTAACCTAAAAGTACATAAAGGAGAAAACATAAAACTAAACATGATGAACAAAAGAAACCTCAATGATAGACATTCAAATACCAAAAAGAATTTCACAATAAATAATGATTGCAAAGGGGTTCAAGCACAAATGCAATGATAACAAAATGAGGATAGCGAAACTTGACATACGAAAAGATAGGCTATTACAGTACATTCACATCAACATACAAAAAAATGAATGCATTTTGTTAAACTGATTACATAAATTAGAAAGACTATTGGATTCCACCAATACATAAAGAGATTATTAACTTAACATACAAAAAGATATTAATAACAACTCATGAATATATTCAAGACATACGACCTAATGCATTCTTCATTATCTCTTTGAAAATATACAAGTTCAAAGACTCTTTTATACATAGTGTAAAGCCAAAAATCTCTTTGAAATTTTCTCCATAATTTATCCTTTACAAAAAGTCCCCCACCCCCCTTCCCTTACAATGGCCTAAGCCTTGTATTTATAAATTATCTTTGATAACCAACTTGTAATCACTTATCATAAACACCTAACTACTTTTTGTAACTACTTAGGATAACTACCTAAGGTGGTTACTTTAGGTAACTACATGAAATAACTACCCAAAATTACCATTCAGAATAACTACTTAGAAAGACAAGATAGGATTTACCCAGCTTTTACACAAAGTATCCCTAAAATCTATCTTTAATTACCAGAAGTGACATTTGTCACTTTTACAAACAAACATACTCTTGAAAATATAACCTTCAAGCTAGAGATTTGTTCTAGTGCTTATCCATCTTCATATTCTTCTTCATCATTGAATAGATCTCTTCTGAAAGTATTCTTGATGCTGACATTATCTGATGTCTTCATGCACATAATTGGTGTCTCTTCCACTAAATCAAGCACATACTTCTTCGTGGTGCCATAGTGCCATGAGGAATAATGGGTGCTCGTGGGAATTCATCAAAATTTGTATCTCTGTGTCAACGGGACTCCTTCCCCTAATACTTGTAGATGAAAGTGACCTTGACGACCTCCTGAAACACCCTCAACATGATATGTTCATCTCGACTCCATTGTAGATATAATTGCAAGTGGTATAAAAGACATTTAGGTATTCTGAACACTTGTATTTTCTTAACTGTCACTAATTACATTCGCTGAAGTGGCATCTTGTTCGAGGAATTCTATCAAACCTTTCAGAAGCGTCGACTATGATTCCACAGTTTACATGCATGCCTATGAGAGCATTTGACAAAACTCCCTCCACAAATATTCGAGTCAATAACCTGTTCGAAAGTTAACACAACCACTTCAACCAATAACTTTTGTACGTTTTTATACATGCTTGCATGCTGGTTTGAGGTTCCAAATTTGGCATGAGAATCGATGATTTGGCAAAGCTTTTGGATTTATACATACGCGTTAAATTTATTTGAAGGTTTGCAAATGAAACTCAACACATGGAGACTGAAAAATGTGCAACCCTCATCCATTAAATAAAGATGTGCAACATCCATACATACCCACATCTTAGGGTTTCATCAGAAAGAAGATGACAGTTTGGAGATTTTGACTTTACCTCTACTAATCACGTTTGTTCAAAAGTTTTTAAAACCTTTTCAATGAAGCCACTGCTTACATATTCCATACATGACTACATGTGTATCATTCTAATCTTTGACAGAAATACTCTATAATATTTTGATGAAGTGTTGGACATTGCATTGCTTGAGAGTTCTAAAGTTTTTTGAAGACTCTATGTAAATTTTTATATTGGTACTAATCTTTTAATTGTAGTTCTTTAGTGTGTGATGTTTAAGACTGGACCATTTCTCACCTTAGCCCTACTATGTATGATAACTACTTTCTCTTATCCACTAAAATAGAAATAGTGCTCAACATGAGCTTCTTGTTAAAATCAAAGCATCGATGAAAGTTATGCGTTACATAACATTGGCCTTTGAAAATAAATAAGAAACCCCTCTTTTGAGCACCTTATGTAAATTTGTTAACTTTTGATTGTATAAAAATTGCCGATGAAGATAGAAAATGCAAAACAATATTTACCTTATGGTAAGTTAGTGAATCTTGCCCTCTTTTGGGCACCTTATGCAAATTCGTTAACTTTTGATTGTATAAAAATTGCCGATGAAGATAGAAAATGCAAAACAATATTTACCTTATGGTAAGTTAGTGAATCTTGGACAAAAATCCAATTTGAATTGACTTCAAACATCCTTCATCTATTATCTTCCTTCCGGTATTTTGAAGTACTTTGACAACTTTATTCATTTACCGACAACTGAGTTGGAGAAGCTAACTCATCCATGAATTACCAATGAATAGATTATAATAACTTTGTTCTCCTTTGGTGTTGTCGACCATTTCACAAAGAACGCCAACTTAGCGACAACTACCTTATATCATTCAACTTAGCTTTTAGCTTTCGGTGTTCTAAAGTAAGTTATCGATTCAAGATGTTGTTATTGATATTATAAGGCACATTCATCACTTCTTTGATGATTTAAAACATTTTCCAACAAGGCCAAGATTTTCATCTCCCTATGGAATTATATCATTGCTATTTTATTATTCATCGGCTTCTTCATCCTTCGCACAAGCTCGATCGCTTTCTTCTTGTCATAGGTTTCCATATTTTTCATGCATGTTGAGAAAAGCAATAGGAACTACAATACTTAAGTAAAATCTTGCATTCTTTACACTTTGACAAATGGCCATATATTGTCATAAAACTTCTGTTTTGGTGAACACATGTAGATTCTAGCATTTAGTTCTGAATTTGATTTTACTTCTACTAATTACATTTTCTCAAGACATTCTAAAGCCTTTCTAAAAAAATCCATTATGTGCATTTACTACTTTCCAAGGACTTTGACTAATGCGATAGATGATTTTTCTCTAGAATGATGAGATATTTAACATCTCAAGGTGATTGGGGTTATTTTTGACAAGGGGTTTCCAAGATGAAGTAATAAGCCACAAAAGTTTGAAAAATTTTAAGATTAGAAATAGGGCTAACACTACCTATGACAAAGTTTTGACGATTGATAATCTGAATAAAAGAGGTTTTCCTATGGTGAAAAAATGTGTTCTCTGTTACTTTAACTATGAAAGTATTGATCGTTTATTTTTACTATGCCCCTATGTTAGAGAAGTGTGGGACTGAGTGTTGTCATTGATCAATGGTGGGTGGGTAATGCATGATTATATGAGATTCTTCATTGACCAATGGATTTTTTCCCCTTTTAATCACCTAATTATCATAAACCTCTGTGCCCAAATCCACCCTTTGCTCATATGGAAGATATCGAAGGAACAAAATAATAGAATCTTCAGGGACTAATAAGGAAAAAACTATGTCCCATTTCAAATTATCAAACAACAACTGAAGAAAAAAATCAACATTGCCATCTTTGGAAAAGGAAAAATCATCCCTAGTCTCGAGGAATTGAGGGTTAAATAGAATTGGGGAATACAAAAAACCTCTAAAATATTAACTGGACCAGTATAATGAATAGGAAACTTGAAAGATGCACTCCCCACAGGAAGGATGAGTTAAATGTAATGTGGATGGTTGTGCTAAAGGCAACCTTGGAAACTCTACTATGGGTGAAGTTATTAGGGACTAGAATCTATCACATTAATTGGAGGCTTCTGCAAAAATCTGGGTGTTGGATCAAAGAATAGGGTTGAAGCTATTGTTGCTTGGCAACACATAAAATGCCTAAAATAGTTGAATTATGATAATATAAACCTTCAAGGAGATTCAAAGCTAATTATAGATTATTTAAAAGAAAATGATGGATATCCGTAGTATCTATTTTAATTATTCCATAGGATAGTAAAAGAATTTTGTTCGCCTTTATGCATTATGAAATTAACCACACACCAAGGAAAGGGAAAAAAAATAGATGACCTTATGGCTAATCTTGGAATTAATTATCAAGATTGGAGCTACATAAAATTTGAGCAGTCGCCCAAGAGGCTTAAAGAAATCTTTACTAGTGAGAGGAGAGATGGGATTGATCAACCTTGGTCATGATCAAATCTCTATTTAAGGCTAATAATTTGATGTTATTTTCACTAGGATGGATCTCTAGAGAGAGTATGAGGTACTCTAAACAACTGAATTATAAGTCTAACTATAATATGAAGCCTATGAAGAATTATAATTTCATGTGAATGAATAATTATACAAAGACAAAGATAAAGATTTATATTGAGGCTAGCAAGTAGGACCTCTCATTGACATTATTTCAGGGAAAGGAATATTTAAAACAAACATGATATTATGTAGAAAGTTGAAGGCCTTTTTAGCCAAAATTGTCCAAAGTATGATCACGTGGAGGACAAGATTAGCTAGAAACAAAGTACGCATTACCTCCCAAAAGATATGCAAGCTCAAAATAATTATAACATTATTAATGATCAAGTCATTAGGATATACATTAATGACAATTTTTAAACTTTACTTAATGGGAGATGTCTTTTCAATAAATCCATAAAATCACTACAATATCTTTTGTAGCAGCCAAAGATTTTGTATAATAACGACGGGTTATAATATCAATCCTATTTGCATTTTCCAAAGGCATAAGTTTATTGTGTTCAAGAATCTTCATAATTTGTCTGGTAAAAGGTAAAAAGAGGGCTTTTTGTTTTATTCCAAAACTGGTCAGAGTGGACCTCAAATGTCCACTTCTAATCTTCAATTCAATCTTTCTAAGGCAAGAGTGATGGGTGCACCTCTCAAATGTTTAGAGCCAAAAAATTGCAGAGAAATATTGTAGAAAAACAAATTATGTGACATCATTTCTACGGCCCTATGGTGACATATTTCATTTGTTTGGCTCTTTCCTTTGAGTCTGGGCATTATTACCGATCTTTCACTCTGTTTTGGGTTTTAAACACCCTTCAAAACCTATTTTACTTAATCAAAAACAAATTATGTGACATATTTCACAAAGAAAAGCCAATTTCATATTTCCAAGTGACGAGGGGTTACAATAGCCCCTTGTCCATGAAGGTTTTCAACTTATGGCATCAAGGAACTGTAACGATTGGTAGCATCAAGTTTTGTGCGACTCTGAATTTGATTTTTCGAAGCCACAAAGTTAAAATACGAAGGTGATAAGTTGAGAAAAGAAGCTTGTTACCCTATTTTTTTTAAATGCGGGAAAGTAACCAAGAATAGTAAAAAATTGCATGAAGGTACATCTCTTTAACATTATTGTTCATCTAATGAAGATGAATACATTTCTATTACATTCATATTATCAAGTTATATTGTACTCGAAGTATTGATCAAATTCACATTTTTAAAAATATAATTGATCATTACATTATGCATTCAAACTTAATGTAGTAAACAAGTGTTCCTTCCATGTTACATCTTTCTTATTAAAACTTAGAGGACATATGCACAAAAGAAAGTAAGATAGAAGCATGATGAGGTTTAGGGGTCCATGCATTTCCTTTAAGAGGTCTTCTGCATTCTGGAGCTGATTGGCTGAATTATCTAAGTTTTCAGTCCTTGGCCTTGTCTCTGTTTATCTTGCGTCCTAGGTCTTCTTTTGGTCCTGTATTATGCATCATGGAGAAAAATATGTTAGATCCAAATTGGATCTAAGCAATACATGAAAACCTAAAACTATCATACATCAATCAAACTTCCATAATTGCATAGTTACCAATAACATCAATGCAATGGAAAGATATGCATCTGCATTAACATGATAATAACATCAAAGAGACGTAACTTTATGAAATCCTTCACTATATCTGAAAAATGCAATGAAGAAGAGAAATCATGATTGGTCACATTATCATGAATTACTATAGTTTGTGGGTGATCATTAGTCTGATTATCCAGACATTGTAGGAATCCAGAACAATGTAGCTATCTATTATCTCCTTTCCTATAACAAGTTTCAGGAAAACAATGTTATCTTGCAAAAGTGAAATAACTGTGGCAATGTAATGTTCAAACTTGCTGAAAACAAATAATAGAGGTAATACTGTTTGAGAGTGTCACAAGCTCGTGCCCGAACCTCACGAACATGTTCAAATGTTCAAACTGTGCAAGCAATGAGAGCAATCAAAACCAAGTCCAAGATAACTTATGTGTGTGTTCAGGATAGAAAGAGATATGCAGAAAAGGAAATGAATGATTGCTTGCAATCAAATAAAAAGATGTAGAAATCAAATAACAGTGCATATATACAGAAAATCAAATGATGGTGTTGTTCAAAGATATAAAAGCTGCATATCACTATATACCTCTTTCTATTTATGCAAAGTGAAATACCTATGCAGATGCAATTCATCCTGATGTCATCAAAGGACAATAACAATGTATTTAGGCAACTGTTGACATCTAAATACAGAGTTCATCAAATACTGTTGTAAACACTGGTATACAAGAACAGAGTAAATAAATAACCGTGCCTTTAAAGACAATGCAGTAAAAGGAGATCATGTATGGTTTTTGCTAGTGATAGTGATACTTATTTTATAATACCAATATGCATATAAATAAAATGAAAACAATAGTGTTGTTTAAATGAGTGAAAGGATGCATTTTAAGTTGTCGGGCAGCTAGGCACAATAGGGTTTGTGGGTGTCACGAGCCAGTGCTTGAACCCTATGAATGAAATTTCTTACTGGAGTCGAGATACATATGCCATGAATAATAGAGATACATTTGCCACTGTCGAGGAGGCTAGACAGTTAAGCTCTAGACTTGTTTTGTGAAGTGATGAGTAACGGTCCCAACAATAGGACAGACATCATGACCCTTTACAATAATATAGTCATCGTCAACAACAGACAACAAGTGAGAACTCAAAAACAACAGAAAATACGATAAAGAAGACAGGAAGACCAGATAAGTTTTAAACATGTTCTGTATAAATGCCAAGTCATGGTCCCAACAGTGAAAGAGGGAAGCGATTTGAAAAGTATTATGGCTACCATCAACAAGGAGAAGACACAAGTCGACAGTGACTAGACATCTACTGGATGATGATGTAGAGTCAACATTAAACGTCATGAAATTTCAAAGATGCAAAAAAGACCCAAATCTTTTCCATGAACTAAGGAGAGATATCAAAGTCAGGAATGCAGCACAGTTTTTTAAGTTCAAAATACAACAACTAGCTCAAAAGTAACATTATATTAAGAAGAGAATGCAAAGACAGTGGTAACTTATCTCTAGTTCAGAAGCAGAGATGTAACGATATATAGCCTGAGCTCTTTATGAAAAATACAAACTCCAGTTCATGATCCCTAAAATCAAGCCTATGCTCCAGTGCCACATGTAGTCCTAGCCCAAATCACAAGAGACGAGTCCAGTGAAGAGCCTGAGCTCTGTGTCTAACTCCATGATAGGAGCCCAAGATGCATGCTCGCAGATAAAGGTACATCTCAGTTGTGTAACCAATTTCGAAGCTCAAGAACAACAACCCAACTCCCATAGAGCTTGAGCTCATGCATAAATAGTGAATAACGCTAGATGCTAAAGATATGAATGTAAGACTATAGTTTGCAACCGATACCAAGTCAATACAATAAATGATGAACTCCAGATTAGCAGCAGAGAAGCTAAACAATTCCATATCCACAGCAAGGCAGCACCACAGCTAGGGTTTCCAAAAAACCTTATGCCTTCACCAAAATGCTAAAATCGAATAAACCTAAACCTAAGACTAGTGTTGGTTTGATAAAAATTTGGATTCCATCGAAGTACCATGAAGGAGTTAATGCATTAAGGAATGCACTAATGAACATTAATAGCCTCTGGGTTCTCTTTCCCAAGTGGCAGGACAACAAAAGATATTTCCACTCTTTCAAAAGAGTTGTTAACACTCGGTATTGGTCATGTTGACCTTCGGGATATGTCATCTTTTGGCTTATGTTCAAGTTATTTGTAATGGGGTTAGGGTTCATATGTTATAGGATTTTTGGGTTGTTAGGTTTTGATGTTGTTTTGTATATGTTGGTAGTGTATTTACAAAGAGATGTATATTTTTCAAATATCAATATTAGAGGCTAAAACTAGGGCATGTATTATGCCTTAGAATTAGGTTTTTTTAATTGATTTCGAGGGGAGTTGGAGAGCTTTGGAGGGAATTTCATTTTTGAAATTACCCATGAGGGGGTATATAACTGAGCTTCTTTTTCAGTTTTAGTGGGTTCAGAAATTGAGAGGATTGTGGTTTTAGTGAACTTCTTGTTCCTCTACACCTTTTCCATGCATTTTGTAGCTATTAGCTCATATTTAGAGTTGAATTTCTGGCTTAGATTGTGATGCTAAAAAACATACACAATCTAAGCCAGAAATTCAACTCTAAATTCAATGGATTGTGGAAATCTAATCAATTTATTAGCTCATAGTTTATGCAGATTGTGTTCAAGTAAATGCACATATTCCTTGGCATAATTTGTACTTTCTCATGTAACTATTTTGCAGATTTTGAAGAAAATAAAGCTTGCCCATTAGTCATACATCTTTATGGGTTTTTTGTTATCAGTCCTTTCAATTTTTTGCATCTAAGTGTAATGTATTTTGCAACATAGATTAGTGAATAAATCTAATTCCTATTCTAGATTGTAGAGTGTAACCTTTTGTAGAATATGCATATTTGTTGGCAGAATTGTCACTGTTTGTGGTACAAACCCTAATAGTGAGATTTTAGTTAGCATATGCATTGAATAGTGAATGTTATTGCAGAAAACATTAGGGTATGTCTTGTATGCAAGCTTAAAATTTGTGAGAATTTTGAATCAATTTGTTGTATCACCTTTTAGTTTTGTTTATTCAGTTCTAGTTCCCTTTTCCTCTTTTCCCAAAAAATCAGAAAAATGTCAGTAATAGGTGATAGCCCAAATCCAATAGGAACTGGCCTAGAATCCAGAGATTCCTTGTTAATCAGAGTCCACCCACAACTCAGGAAGGTTTCCATTATTACAATGAATTATTAGTATGCCCTAATGCCTGAGTTAGGGTGATATTTTTTGGCCTTAACAATTTTTGGCATGCCTAGTGGGACCAGAAGGTCATATATTTCACAGTTCTTGCTGGTTTTGATATGCATCCAACAAGTTGCAAACATGTAAGAAGGAAGTGTTATGCATATATGGCGACTCTAAGGTTATATCTACTGGTTTTAGGAAGATTTGGTTCCTAAAATGGATTACTATCCTCCATTTCATGAAGGTGTTCCTCTATTGACTAAATATCAATCATATCAATATAGCCCTACTGTTGTTTTTAGGTCAAAATTTGAAGGACAACACTCATCTCAGGCTTACCACCCTCCAATCAAGCAGAAAATTTCTTGGCAATGTACCTACCAATAGCCACAAGATAGTTTCTTTAGTGATTCTCAGAATTATCCCCAACATGTTCCAAACACAAGCCTTGATGATATTCTGAAGAACTTTCAAGAGAAACTGAGATCTGTGGAGAAAGAGCATGAGTATGGCATGGATCAAGAGGAACTATCTTATCAATCTCACATACACCAGTAAGAGATGGAGGCTAAAAGGTATGAGCAGGAGCTATTTGCCAAGCAAGTTGCATATAAAGAGGAGAAGATGAGGCAGTTAATGGAAAGATTATAAGAGCTAGAAGCTCAAGCAGTTTCTTGTGCTCTAAGACAACCTAAAATTCAAGAGGTTTCCAAGATGGAGATTCCAATTTTCAAGGGGTATAAGTGTGCAAAAGAAATAAGCCAACCCCTACAAGAGCCATTGAGTGAGCATGGTCAACCATCCCACTTTATTGATCCTCAGTTCGAGTTGTATTATGTAGCTAAACCAGATGAGAAAGATACCAAGTTGCAATGGAAACCTTCATGGACTAAGTATCTTGTCTTTCAGATGCCAAATCTTATCAACATGGTTCCATGTGAGTTATCTCAAGACCAGGGAGCTGAGAAGGAGGTTATTGTTTCAACTCTGATAGAACAAGTAGCAAAGGCTCACAAGATCAAAGACGCTATTTGGAGAAAGAAGAGATGGTTGTACTTTTCTTTGAAGAGTTACCCTCTTTTGTTGATCAAGAGAAGGAAGACGAGATTCCAGTCACATCAGCACAACAAGGTCTTCATGATAAGGAAGCTGACCAAAGCATAGAGGATTGTTTTAACAACAATATTGTAGATCATTTCTGTGAGAAGCTTGTTGTTGAGAAGTAAGAATATGTACCTATTCAAGGGTGCTCCATTTTGGAGAATAGTCTTTCTAAAATTTGTATGCAGGAATGCAAGTTTGGACCAAGTGCTCATGATTCCCAGTGGATTAATAGTTTTGAAGAGCTCCTTGCTGACTTGACAAAAGATGATGGTATTTTGACCATGGAGGTGGAGCTCACATGGCTATTAATAATGGGAGACAACCATGAGGAACTAGAATCAAGAAAGGAAACTAAAGAAATCAGCAAGGAAATCTCTAGGTTCATACTCTCAAGAGGCTGTCCAATCCGGTATTTGGCCCTGTATGAGAGAAGTGAAGAGGACTCATTTACATCAACACTCGATTGTGAGGATGTTGATAAGGAAGACCAAGTGCAGCATGGGGTGGTCCCACAATAGTCTATCCCACTTTTTTGAACATCCTGATGTTTGCTGAAATTGCACATTTTTAAGAAAATATGATGATTTAAGCCTTCAAAGGTCCCATTTGAAGTACTAAATTCAAAATGTATAGATAAAAGCCTATTGGATAAAAATCCCTTTGGTATAATCCCTCTACTACTCCTCACTCACACCTACAATCAAGTCTCCTTTGAAACCATCAAAATGCTGACAAAAAATCACTTTCACATTAACTTTTTGTGGGATCAAATAAATTCATTTGAAAAACAAAAATATAGGATGATAGTACTCCGAGAAAGCTTTCCATTGATTATGAGTTATATATATTGAGTTTATTAAGACTTTTCTTTTTAAGTTTTGTTAAACATAGGTTGCCTGACAACGTAGTGACTTCTATGTTCGATGCTTCTGGAAAAATAGTAAATTAGGAGAAAAAAATTATAAAAAATATCTAGGAAATAGGTATTTATGTTAACTTTCTATCAAAAAAAGAATAAATGAATTTCGATATATAGAGATAGAGTTAGAGCGATCCAGGTTAACCTATTTCTAATTTATAATTAATGTCACTTCATAACTCAATAAACTATTAAATATTCAACCAAATTGAATGATACCAAATGGATTCTCTATCTATTTGTGTCACAAACCTAAATTCAAAATAATTATGTTCTTATCAGCTTTATAAAAAAAAGTTATGTTGATCAAAGTGAGTGTCACTCCTGAAAAATCCTGATTTTTCACAAAAATAATTTTTGAAGGAGAAGGAAAAATAGATTCAAATAAATTCCAATTTTTTTAAAAAAATATATTTATAAACTAGAAACAAAATGATAAAGTCACTAGTTTACATCATCTTCAAATTATTAATGCTTTTAGGACAATAGATGTTTGAAAGCAAAGTTTTTTTCAGAATATTCATTTCAGTGTCAAAGTTGGCCAAAAAGTGGGACACAGTTTTGTGGGATCACCCCATGTTGATTCAGATTTCTTCCATAAGCAGAGTGAAGTAAGTCAAAATAATTCCTCTCCTCATGAAATGTTTGATAAACTAGTTAAATATGCTTCCTTGTTCAGTTTTCTTGTGTTTTCCTATAAGATGTGCATTATTGCAATTTGAAGAGAAATGGAAAATATTTCAATGAACCAGTAAATGGTTTTTTTTTGCATGTTTTTCTACTGGTTCAGATAGGGTAGGTTAGGTTTCCCATTTACCCTAAGTTCTATCAAGCACAGTTAGGTCAATTTTAGTTTTAGCTTTCCTAGCTTTCAATAAGTCTTCAATATTAAAGGTTTGTCTAGGTTGTAAAGGAAGTGTTTCACTGAATTAAAGGTGGTTTTGAGCTGTCAAAAATGAGGGAAAGAATTCTTTAAGGTTTTTTTCAAGGTCTGCAAACACAAGAAAATCAGTCCTCAATGATCATGAATACATTTACAATTTGTGTTAATGAAGTTTATGCTTCACTACCCCTAATCATAAACATACACACAATCATTGGGAAAGGGTTTTCTTATATTCACAGGATAGGTTGAAGGTTTCAAATAGTAATTAATAGATTATTCAATGCCCAATGGACTATTTTAGGCTACTGGTCCCAATGTCTAGCAGGCAAACATCCATAAGAAGTTGCCAGAATTGTTACCCTATTTTTTACATGCGGGATAGTAATCAAGAACATTAAAAAATTGCATGAAGGTACATCTCTTTAACATTATTGTTCGGGTAATGAAGATGAATACATTGCTATTACATTCATATTATCAGGTTACATTGTACTCTAAGTATTGATCAAATTCACATTTTTAAAATTATAATTGATCATTACATTGTGCATTCAAACTGAATGTAGTAAACAAGTGTTCCTTCCATGTTACATCTTTCTTATTAAAACTTAGAGGACATATGCAGAAAAAAAAAAAAAAGTAAGATACAAGAATGATGAGGTTTAGGGGTCTATGCATTGCCTTTACGAGGTCTTCTACATTCTGGAGTTGATTGGCTGCATTATATGAGTCTTCATGTCCTTGGCCTTGTCTCTATTTATCCTGCCTCCTAGGTTTTCTTTTGGTCTTGTATCCTGCATTATGGAGAAAATGATGTTACATCCAAATAGGATCTAAGAAATACATGAAAGCCTAAAAACACCATACATCAATCAAACCTCCAAAATTAGATAGATACCAATAACATCAATGCAATGGAAAGATATGCATCTGTATAAACAGGAAAATAGCATCAAAGAGACATAATTTATAAAATCCTTCACTATATCTGAAAAAAGCAATGAAGAGAAATCATGATTGGTCACATTATCCTGAATTATTATAGTTTGTGGGTGATCATTACTCTGATTATCCAAACACCCTAGGAATCCAGAACAATGTAGTATCTATTATCCCCTTTCCTATAACAAGTTTTAGGAAAATAGTATTATCTTGCAAAAGTGAAATAGTTGTGGCAATGTAATGTTCAAACTTGCTGAAAAAAGATAATAGAGGTAATACTATTTGAGAGTGTCACGAGCCCATGCTTGAACCTCACGAACATGTGCAAATTTTCAAACTGTGCAAGCAATGAGAGAAATCAAAACCAGGTGCAAGACAAGTTATGTGTGTGTGCACAAGAGAGAAAGAGATGTGCAGAAAAGGAAATTAATGATTCCTTGTAATCAAATAAAAAGATGTAGAAATCAAATAACAATGTATATATATAGAAAATCAAATGATGGTGTTGTTCAAAGATATAAAAGTTACATATCACTGTATACCTCTTTCTATTTATGCAAAGTGATACATATGCAGATGCAATTCATCATGATGTCATCAAAGGACATAACAATGTATTTAGACAACTGTTGACATCCAAATATAGAGTTAATCAAATACTATTGTAAACACTAGTATACAAGAACAAAGTGAATAAATAACAGTGCCTTTAAAGAAAATGCAGTAAAAGGAGATCAAGTATGGTTGTTGCTAGCGACAATGATATTTATTTTATAATACTAATATGCATATACAGAAAATGAAAACAACAGTGTTGTTTAAATGAATGAAAGGATGCATTTTAAGTTATTAGACAGCTAGGCACAGTACGGTTTGTGGGTGTCACGAGCCCGTGCTCAAACCCTATGAAAAAAATGTCTTACTAGAGTTGAGATACTCATGCCATGAATAATAGAGATACATTTTCCATTGTCAAGGAGGCCAGATAGTTAAGCTCTAGACATGTTTTGTGAAGTGATGAGTAACGGTCCCGATATGTGGAAGGACATCACGACCCTTTACAATAATATAGTCTTTGTCGACAAAAGACAGCAAGTGAGAACTCCAAAACAATAGAAAATATGACAAAGAAGACAGGAAGACCAGATAAGTTTTAAACATGTTCTATTTAAATGCCAAGTCACAGTTCCAACAGTGAAAGAGGGAAGCAATTTGCAAAGTATTATGGCCACCATCAACAAGGAGAAGACATAAGTCAATGGTGACTAGAAATCTACTGGATGATGATGCAGAGTCAACATTAAACGTCACAAACTTTCAAAGATGCAAAAAAACCCAAATCTTTGCCATTAACTAAGGAGAGATATCAAAGCCAGGAATCTAGCATGGGTTTTTAAGGTGAAAATATAACAACTAGCTCAAAAGCAACATTATATTAAGAAGAGAATGCAAAGATAGGGTTAGCTTATCTCTACTTCAGAAGTTGATATGTAACGATATGCAGGTCAAGCTCTTTATGCAAAAGAGGAACTCCAGTTCATGATCCCTAAGATCAAGCCCGTGCTCTAGTGCCACATGAAGTCCGAGCTCAAATCACAATAGACGACTCCAGTGAAGAGCTCGAGCTCTATTTCTAACTCCATGATAGGAGCCCAAGATAAATTCTCACAGATGAATGTACAACATTGTTGTGTAATCAATTTTGAAGCTCAAGAACAACAACCCAATTCCTAGTAGAGACTGAGCTCGTGCATAAATAGTCACTAATGCTAGATGCCAAAGATATGAATGTAAGACTGCAGTTTGCAACCGATACCAACTCAATACCATAAATGATGAAATATAGATTAGCAGTAGAGAAGCTAAACAATACCATACCCACAGTAAGGGGCGCCATAGCTAGGGTTTCCAACAAACCTTATGCCTTCACCAAAATGCTAAAGATCGAATAAACCTAAAGCTAAGACTAGTGTTGGTTTGATAAAACTTAAGAGTCCATCGAAGTACCATGAAGGAGTTAATGCATTAAGGACTGCAATAATTAATAGTAATAGCCTCTAGGTTGTCTTTCCCAAGTGGCACGACAGCAAAAGATATTTTTTCTTTTTCAAAAGAGTTGCAAGCACTCGGTAATGGTCATGTTGACCTTAGGGTTATGTCGGCTTTTGGCTTATGTTGAGTTACTTGTAATGGTCTTAGGTTTCATATGTTATAGGATTGTTGGGTTGTTAGGTTTTGATATTGTTATGTATATGTTGGTAGTGTATTTACAAAGAGATGTATTTTTTTCAAATACCAATATTAGAGGCTAAAATTAGGGCATGTATTATGCCTTAGAATTAGGTTTTTTAGCTGCTTTTGAGGGGAGTTGAAAAGATTTGGAGGGAATTTCATTTTCAAAATTACCCATGAGGGCGTATATAGCTGAGCTTCTTTTTCAGTTTTAGTGGGTTCAAAATTTGAGAGGAAGGTGGTTTTCGTAAACTTTTTATTCCTCTACACCTTTTTCATGCATTTTTTAGCCATTAGTTCATGTTTTATGCAAATTGTGTTCAATTGAATGCACATATTCCTTGGCATAATTTGTACTTTCTCATGTGACTATTTTACAGATTTTGAAGAGAATAAAGATTTCCCATTAGTCATACATCTTTATCAGCTTTTTGTTATCATTCCTTTCAATTTTCTGCATCTAAGTGTAATGTATTTTGCAACATAGATTAGTGAATAAACCTAATTCCTATTCTAGATTATAGAGTGTAGCCTTTTGCAGAATATGCAAGTTTGTTGGCAGAATTGTCACTGTTTGTGGTACAAACACTAATAGTGAGATTTTAGTTAGCCTATGCATTGAATAGTGAATTTTATTGTAGAAAACATTATGGTATGTCCTTTATGCAAGCTTAAAATTTGTGAGAAGTCTAAATCAATTTGGTGAATCACATTTTAATTTTGTTTATTCAATTCTAGTTCCCTTTTCCCCATTTCCCAAAAAATTAGAAAAAAGTCAGTAATAGGGGATAACCCAAATCCAATAGGAGCCGGCCTAGAATATGTAGATTCCTTCTTAATCAAAGTCCACCCACAACTCGGGAAAGTTTCCATTTTTACCATGAAATATTAGTATGCCCTAATGCCTGAGTTAGGGTGATATTTTTTTGCCTTAACTGAGCTCTTGTATTATAAGTTGTATATGAAGAGATCTTTTAAGAAAGGCACAAATTTGGTTAGCGCCGCCATCAAGAATAAGTATGAAAAGTTCTCCTTACCCCACTCTCCCTTATGCTCTAGTTTATTTTTATGTCATCAATTATTTCACTCATGAGGGTCATTATATCACCTTCTATGGTTACCACTTTCCTAGCCTCAATCACATTAGGAATGGTCATAAGATAAATATCCCACTTTTCATCTTCTTGTCTTTGAGTAGTAGTATTGCTAAGGGTGCATCGCCCCCATCTCAGCAAGGTCTTATCTATGTCCTCTACCAACATGAGTTCGATAAAGCCTCTTTCTTCTATCGTCTCCTTTCTTATCCTGAACATGAGCAAAACCAAAATAAGATACCTACTAAAAGCTCTATAAAATTTGAGAATTTAGAAAGAAACCCACTGCTAGAAAGGCCCAACCTTAGCTGAAAGAAAAAGGGAAAAATTGTAAAATCTCTTATCGAGGTAATCCCTCTTGAATTTGCACTATTATACACTACCCCCCTGTAAATAAAGATCTGGTTACTAATCTAAGTCCCTCAAAAAAAAGGAAAATGAGTAAAATGGTGAGGAAATTGAGTCTTCTAGAATTCATGTGGACAAAAAGGATAAGGATGTTGAGGAAATATAAAATGTTAAGGAGCCGAAACATTAGGTCAACTTAGGTGAAAGGGGGTATGCTTGTTATGCCAATAAAGAAAGTAAAGACAAACAAATTATGAAAGAGGTGTTTACAAAAGAGTGAATTCAAATTAGAACCTAAAGAAGAGGACGAGTCTATGGAGAATACTGAGGATGAAAATTATGTTGAAGAAGAAGAGGAGATTGGGGATGAAGAAAAGGAAAATCAATTGACATTATGGTAAATTTAAATGACCTAGAGGAAAATGTGAACATGGTATGGAATTCCCCTATTCCTATTGTTGACAATATTCTGGATAATATCCCTCTATCCCATTTTTTGGGAAATAATAATAAAACCCCTTGCTTACAAGGTCAAGATAAAATCCTACACAATAGACTGGCCAATATGGAGGATTTTGATATACCATCGGTCATTACCAAGGAATATTTCAATATTGCTATATCCTCTTTGTGTAGGGTTATTGATGGCCTTATGAAAAATGTTATTATTTTTGTTACAAGAAAAAGAAGGATAAGGAAAGTGGTGAAGAAGAGGAAGGAGAAGAAAAAGTGAGGAGGAAGTGAAGGAAGAAGACACTGAAGGATGGAAGAGAAACCTTAAAAATCTATCAGAGGACTAGGAGAAGATCTCAAAATTTAATTATTTTTAAGCTAGTTTTTTTTGTCCCACTTTCTTTGAAGCTACTTTGTTTAGCTATTATGATAGTTGTAGAATCTTGCTTGTTATTTTGGTCGTCAGAATATAGATGATGTTATCTGAACAATGTGCACCTCATGAGCAAAAAAATATTGGTTCTATCCATATTTTGAAAGACATGTACTCTTACATATACATTACAATGATAGGTTATTATTTTTATAATCTAGTTGGTAGTAGTGTTAGGATGATCTTTGAAGTTAATATTACAATTTTTTTTATTGATTTTTCTTGGAGGGTTTCTTCTTTATTTCAGTAGTAATGACCCAAAGAAGGGGTTTTAGTGTTTCTTCTTAATGTATATGTTGTGATAGGATCGGGGCGCTCTCCCTGCCAACACAATCAAAACATTTTAAATATGTCAAAGTATGAATCAACTAAGAAGGGTATAAATTTAAGAGACTATAAATCATGAACTAAACATGAGTAGGTTTGAAAAAATATATATTTTTTTAAAAAAATCTATACAAATCAAATCCTAACCCAACAAATCAAGTTGATAATTTTTACACAAACATACGCAACTTAAATTTAGAAACCCTCATTAATTTATCCTACAATAGCATAAAAGATGTTAAAATTTCAAATACATATTAAAAATATTATGTATGATATATATTAAATATGAAGCTCAATGAGGTTACATAAAGCTCCTATCTATATCATTTGAATTTCAAACTAATTAATTTATAACTCTATAAAGATGAGTCGTACAAATAAAGATAATAAATATGAAAAAGTAAATATGGGGAAGAGATATCAGAGCGATGACCTTTTTTAGTGTTAGGGTTTATGAGGATATAGTGTCTATAGAAGCTAATTGTAAGGTGTTGGAGGCTAGTTTGTCTTTAGTCATTGCTAAGCCTTCCTATCCTATTATACTACAGTCTTTCTACTTTGCATCTGAACCTGAGCATCGAGGGTTTTTTGTTAGATGTGGGGTGTTAGGTGTTCTTCTTCTTCCATCGGTCACTAGCTGGGGATTTATTTGTCCCCTGTAGAAGGTGTTGGGTCTTGTTGTTGACATCACCCTTGAGGAAATAAAAATTAGTGTGTTTTTGGGTGAAAGAAGGTGAGGATTGAGTGATGATGAGGTTTTGGTAGGGATGGTAGTTTCTACAACTATGAAGATCTTATTTCTAGATCTAGTTGAATCTAATGACGTTGAGGGTGAGGAGAGTACTTTCCTATCTTGTGCACACTTCTCTTTGCTTGGGTGTCTAGGGTTTCTTTGGTTAATTGATCTACTATGTTAGAGGAGATTGATCTCTTGGGTGTACAAGGAGATTAGTATTTTTTCTTTAAATACCACTGGTGTTGAGACTATGAGTCTTGGTATTGGTTTTATCTGCAGTTTCTTTTTGGTTTTTTTGTGTTTCTCTTCCATTTGTTGTATTTCTTTTATTTTATTTTTATGACCACTTAAGAGTGGGAGGATGTAGCTTTTGGGGTTGCTGATGCTTGTGTGATACATTTTCGTGTTAGATTTTTAGTGCTTTTGGGTGCTATGTTGATCAACTTTTCCACCCTCTACATTTCATCCAAAGGTTTACCCCATGATTTTTCTTATTCTCTTCTTGGTGAATTAGGTTGTAAGCATGATTTTTTCTCATCATCTCTACCAAGATAGTTAGTACTAGAGATGGGGTTTCTTCCAGGGATATGATTTTGGGTTATAATTTCCATGGTTGTTTCTACACTATTTTTGGCATTTTTCTTCTATAGATTCTTTATTTTATGATTCATTTATTCCCCTCTCCTTATTTTTCTTTAGAGGTGGTGATGTCTTCTATAGAGGTGAAGGGTGACTATGCAACATATAATTGGTTTTGGGGGTTTTAGTTGGAATGGATGATACTCTTCTCTCTAGTAACCTTGGATTTTATGGGTCAAAAGCACAAATATGTGTCACGTTTCAGGATAACTTATCAGCATAGCTAAATTTGAGTATTTCTAACTAAAAATAAATTTTGTCAAACATATGGTCTAGCTAGATTCATTCTAGCTAAGTTAGATAAGTGGTTCAACTTTTCCAACTAGAAATGTATATTAAATGCATGTTTTATACCAATTTGGGTCCAATTACCAAAGAAATAAAATTATTTTAGAAAAGCGATGTTTCAATAAACCCTACTCTTTTTAATGATATTTTTAAAAATATAAAAATGCCCTTTTGTAGAGCTTAAAGACAAGATTATTGTCATATAAATTTTATAGTTTTTTTATTAGATCTAATATATTATAATTTCAAAATAAAACAAGTAGGTATTTTAACATTCAAAAAGATGTTCCTTCAAATAAATAAAAAAATAGTAAATCATATCAAAAAAGTTTAAAATTTATATTTAACACTAGAGGAGAGAGTCCTCTTCAAGAATTTTTAATATTTTTTTTCTGAATGGTGTAGATTTGATAAGAGAAATTTGGTAGTGGTTTTGTGTGTAAAAGGTCGAAGGATACCTTTCAAAATGTCCTAGTTTTTTACTATTATTTTTTATAGAAGATCTATTGAGGTGGTCAATGATGCTTTGTTAGCATAGATTTCTACCAAAAAAATGTTTAGGGATGGATTCAAAACCCTTTTGGATTCTCTAAGGTGATTCATTTGCTAGTTATTTTATTTTTGTGGGATGTTTTTATGCTAATAGTGGACCTATAGAGGCACTCCCATATGAAGTGTCTTCTATGGCTAATTATAGGATGTGATTAGACTCTTTCCTAAACTCCTCTCTTTCTATGAACATGGTTGTTCGTAGGGTTTTCACTCGTAGAAGGTTCTAGGGTATCTTTCAAAAGTTGATAGTTTTATTTTAATTGGATTATTTTTTGTCTAATCAAGTTATGTACTTCAAAGTTCCCTCAAGATTATTGGGCTTCTAGGTGGTTTCCTTAACTAGTTATCTGGTAATTGGTTGAGGGAAGGAGTTCAAAACAATTTCTTTTTTTTGGTTAACTTGGTTGTAATGTGGCCAATCCTAGAGTTTATTGGATAAAATATGGTTTAGGGTTCCTCCATAAACCCCTTTGTTCTAAGTATGTGAGATTCTACTGGGGCCATAAACCTTGTTCTAGTTGGTTTTTTTCTTAGTTCAAAATTCCTAAATTCTCAATAAAGGGGCTTCTCTTTAGTGGTTTTGGTGGTCTCACAATTAGTGAATTTATCTCATTTGAAAGTCTTGTTGGTTGTTTGTAAGGGTTTGGGTCCTCTCTTAATTTATATAATCAAAACAATACAATGAAATAACATAAATAGAAATTGTAAGAACTTTGGTTCATAAGTAAAATGATGCCTCTTGGTATTTATAATTTTCTATACATATGATTAACTTCATGGATAGTACAATCCCAATTAGGTTTAATCGCTAGAGCATTTTAATAATTACATGCTATAGACCTAAGCAGACCATGAGTGTCATTGAGTTCCTATATAATACAATTTATTTAAACAACAAAAATGGTAACTTGCATAATATGTACATCAAATGAAAATTTTCTCATTTGCCCGTTCTCGCCTGAAGAAATTGCTAAAACAAGTGATGAAATTGTATTTGAAATTTAGGATCCTTTAAACTACAACACTATTCATTTCATTAGTCACTTGTCGTTGTCCTAGTAATAAAAAATTCTTTACCATAAGCTAATTTTGTATGTTATGAAATACTCCATAAACATAAAATGTAATCATGTTAATGGAAAAGTGGACAATAGTTGCACATCTTATATGCCTTATTTAATTCTTCCTACCTCATTCTCACATGTAGAATGATAGAAAACATAATTAGTTATTTTCCTTCTATGAATTAAATAATACTTAGATCAAAGTTTAGGTAGAATGTCTTCAAAATAGAAATTAAGATATAGTACTTTAAAATCTATAAACAAACCTACATATCTCCACTCAATGAAATTTTTCTTCAAACCTAAAATGTTCCCTCTACAAGTATTATTATAATTATATTTCATGTCAAAAACCCACCAGATTATCTTTAGTCTTTTACAATTTTTATTTTTTGTTATTTGTAACTCATTTTGTATAAATCCAAAAAAAAAAAACAATGACAACAAAAGTGACATGCATTTGGAAGCTTTAGCTCTATATGATATAAAGGTGACTATGGTCACATAAAACAAAAAAAGTCAAGTAGAAGAAATGAACTGGTAGTTGAGCATGGTCCAATAGTTGTTATCTCATTTGTTGATCTAATGTCCATTTTTTTAATAATATAGCACAAATACTTGTGACTTTAAAGTTGTTATTATTATATAATAAGTACCCATAATTGAATGCACTATATTCCTTAGATCTTAAAAGAAAAAAAACCATGTGATGTCACATCCGTCCAGGAATAAAACATGACTTAGCACACAACTACCAATCTAAAATATTTTTTGGGATCCTCTTGGATATCTCAACAAAATGTGCTTTGATGTGACATCATATTTGATGATGTTGCAATGAAATCTTCATTATAAACACACAACTTGCTGAATTTTTTTTTTTTTTTTAAATTTGTGATAAAGAAAAGATACTCTATTATGTCCCCTATATGCAATAAGGGTGTCTATGCTCAAATAAAATGACAAGGTCTATGCCAATCCACCGTGATGGAAAATGATAACATTGAAGTGGACCAATTAGCATTTTAGTAAGTCGCTTCAACAAGATTGAAATATACCAATTTTAATAGCTATTATAATTCCCATCAACATAAATGGCAATTTATCATTACAATCAATATTAGCATAATGATACAAACACCAAATTGCTCATTTGGAGAAAAGTGTGGCCCATCTCAAAGTGGATATGGAAAGTAGATCAAAAACCAAAATAACAAAACTATAGTCCCAACACAAGAGCTTAGTTCCAAAAACCAATGAGAAGAGAGTATAAGGTTTAAACATAATAAAAAAAATCCACACAGGGTTAATAACCAGCTCATTAAAGTCTTAAAATTAAAAATATAACAAAAAAAAGTAGCCCAGCCAAAAGGCTTGTCCACCACATCCCTAGGAACCAACAGCAGAGTCATTTCCCATCCCATAAGTGCTTTGACAACAGAAAGTCAGCCCACTCTTCATGAAGGAACTTGAAGAGTTCTCGGGGGTTATCCTGCTCCAGCACATGTCCATCTAAAGCCTTCTCATTCAACAAATAGAGAGTGGTTGAAGAGGCATGCATGACCTTAAGGGAAAATTTTATATCATCGAGTAGCCTTCTGTTGCTAGTCTAAAATTGTTATATTAGAAATCTCAAGCTCTAGAAGTTACAAAACTTAAAAAGGAAGAAATAACTTCTTTTATTGTGATAATAACTAATTAGGATAGGAGTGCTACTAATTATAAACAAAATACATGCTCAGTTCCAATGCAAGGTACCTTGGCAAGAACTTGTAGTCATGTTAAAGGTAAAGCAAAGAATATCTAGATAATTCATGATGTAATGGATATTAATAAGAATTTCATTCATAAAAATGTAGAGGCTGCAAAAGTTCTAAGAACTCTATAGTAGTTTTGTGGGTCTTGGAGCTTGTTTTGTTTCTTTTGTATTGTTGTGTTCCTTGAACCCTATTTTAATTTACTGATATTTTCTCCTTTTTTTTTCTTTTTTTTTCTTCTATTGGAGCTTGTTTGGATATCCTCTAGTCATGGTAGTTTCTTTTTTTAATAAGAATTTTAAGGTCTCTTCAAAACCTACTTAACTCTAATATAAAATTTAGGATTATATTGTAATAAAATATTCAACTATTATTTAGGTAAATACCAATCTACATCAACAAAAGTAAAACTTAATAAAAAACTATATATGAATCACATTGAAAACATAATTATTATTCATTTTGATAAGTAGAGTAATATTTTAAAGTTTGAAAATATCTGACAATAAGGTTGAGACTCTTATGCTACATAGAAATTTTAGCAAATTGATATACATGTTGTGGCATTAATTTTCCCTCTCCTGATATATACTTAACCAAACCAAAAAGTTTAAATGTCTTATAAAGTTCTCAGTGTTTATCATCAAAAAACTCAATAGGTTCCCCAATAAAGCCAATGTTATTTTTGAAGACGATACTAGCGATATCACTGTCGTTCCTTCTAGATTGGGAAAAAGGACTCGTGCCACCCTCAAAAAGAAGGATACGACTACTTCTAGGGATCTCACTGGCCTTAAAGTGGCCATAAAAGAGATGCATGATCTTGGGAATCATGTTGCTAAGATCCTGAAGGATCTATCCTAGTTTGTCTTTTTTTGTCATGTTCCTTCACTGCTGGGTGTTTTGCTAGCTAGGTTCTAGCTGGCTATTTCTATTGGGTGACTGCTGGGTTTGCAATCTATTTTTCTTTTCTAAGCTTAATAATTTTTCTTTCAATTTTATGTCATTAAGGGTTTCGAGTCCCTTCAAAACTTGTTTTTTCTTTAGTCCAAAACAAACTCAATAGGTTCCTTTATCTCCATTTCATCTACAAAACAAATGAAAATACCCAAACATAAATGAGATTGTTGTCTTTTCACCATCACTTGATGTTTCACACTACGGATCGTTTCGTTACTCTAGACCTAATTTATCAAAAAATATTTAATATATTAAAAACAAATAAATAATCACTTAAAGAAGAATAAAACAATAATATCATTATGTAAAATCATACGATAAAATATTATATAAAATAATTTTTGCTAAGGCGAAGATATAATTCATTCCATGACTTGACGAATTCTTTAATTTTGATCAACTTTATTATACAATATTAATATGAAAGCTTCTATAATTTTTGTTTAAATATTTTTATTTATTAAAATTTGACAATAAATGTTCACGAGTGTCTAAATTAGATTAACAAGAAAATACCTAAAAAAAATATTTTAATTCATTAAAATTTTACCTTCAATTTTTAAGAATATCTTAATACCCCAACCCATAACATAAAAGGACCAAACCCATTAGACTAGACTAAGTTTTCAACAATGTTAATGATCGTAAGAAAATCTAGAGTTGAACATAATACTTGTATAACTAGTATTTTATCCAAATGGAAAGAACAAAGTGATTCAGTCCTTGAGAGGGTTGTAAGGTGTCATGTGAAAGGTGTCACCTAAATGGACCATAAATGAGTTAGGTATGGGTTTGACATCAATCCATTTTCCTTCCTTCTTGCAAACCTAAAACCCACTACATGCATCCTCATGTAGTATGGTAATGCTATTCCCATAAATATGAGTTGGGATACCAATCGATTTAGTGGATAGCCCAGAAGACAATTCATACAGAAGAGACCATTCCTATGTTCTAACAGAGTAGCATAGTAATTTATCACTTCAAAGCTCTCACAAATTACTTGGTGCACTTTGTTTAACAGTTCCATCAACTCAGTGATGTCCCACTGTCCCAAAATCATGAACAATTAAGAGGAAATCCTAAAAATTAATTAAAGGAATAGCATTAAAGAAAGAGTCAAAAAGGGACATGTGTTTGGTTTTATTGGGGAGAGGTTATTGATCTTACTATTGTAGAAGGATGAACAATCCAGAGGAAACCCTAAAATATCAAAACAAAAGAAAATAGTATTAAAGAAAGCAAAAAGAAACGTTGTGGCTCTGGTTTGATTAGGGAAAGATTTTTAAAGTAAGCACAAGGTCACCAAGTCTCATTTTTCTTCACCTCATGTAATACCAATAGGCATGTGACATTAACATCATTGATCATGTTAAAAAATTTACAACACACTACAATTTATAAGAAAAACTATCTAATTTCTTTCATGTAATAAAATTGAAGGAAAAAGAATAAAGAGGTAGATTTACTACCATAATTTTTTATTTCCATGAGGCCACATGAGATGGGTGAATATTTTGATTGCCTAAGAATCACAAGTTCTTGAGATGGGTGAAGCTTTGATACTATATTTAAAAAAAATGATAAGGTAAAAGAGCCTTGTTCAATACAATCACAAAGATTTTGGCGTGGTTTAGGGTTGTAGAATACAATCTCATAATACCATTGATGTTGGAATGATATTAACATGGGGCAATATTATCATGGGTGAAATTTCAATAACCTCATTTATGATTTCTATTTCAATCTACCAATATGAGTGCATTCGGGAGCCACCCTTCTCCATACAAAATTTTATGCGTAAGGCATTCTATCATTATGTTTTTTAAATAAGAAACCACAAGAGGGTACTGGCCCAAGGTATAATATCAGCACACTAGATGAGAATTAACTGTAAATTAATCAAGCCTAGAGTACAGTCATATAGTTCATAGTCATGTACCTCTATAGATGCGCAAATTTGTACTGTTTTCCTACTGATCGTAGCTAAAGCTTTGAGATTTTTATGAACCTTATCTATAGTCTCCTCCAACATTCTAATTTTGTTTCCACAAATTTGTGACCACAATTGGATAAGGGAAGGCATATTATTTTAGTTATCCATGTCAAATCCATAATTCACACTATGATCTTCATCATTCAACTTCCTATTGAGGAAATTAACACATTATTTTAGTAGATTTACTTGAAAACCAACCAATTAAAAGGTTAAGATTGAGTATTAGACATACTTTTAGAAAACGTCAACATGTCCCATGTTCTTATAGGAGAAGACCCTTTCGATGGATCCACTAAGGTCTCTTTCTCCATTTCCACAAGGTTTTATTTTATGCAACTTTCTATCCATCTCCCCATGGCCCAATGTAAGACTAAAAAACCTACTTGATTCCCTGCCTCCCCTTTTTTTGTTTCTATCTCCTCAAAAATAGGAATATCATTAGATTCCATGATGTTGGGGTCAACACTATCGCATTTTTCCCCAATCTCAACCCAAGACCATATCTTCTCTGTATCTCCCTATTTTACTTTTCTTTCCTTTTTTAGACTTATATTTCCTCCTTTGGGAATTAAATTATTCAATCATTCTCCCTAAGGTTGGTGTGTAAGAGGCTAATATATATTCCACATTGGGGGCGTAATCCCACTCATAACTATTAGTTTCATACCTAAAGGGCCACACTCATTTAGAAGTAGGAGTCTCCTTTTTAGGGTGCATATGATTACTAACATGAAAACACGCCTCTTCATTAAAGGAGGAAACCTCTGTGTTAGAGGATAAATGTAAGTAATCCACATGAATTGTCTATGTAAACTCTATCTAATTCTTAGACTAGGAGGATTTTAGAGGGATGCACAAAGATTATGCATACTCCATAATAAGAATAATGATACCTTCATGAAGGGAAAGTGGATACTATTTATTCCTATGCTCATTAATATGAGGTTGAAGTGGATAAAGTAGGTAATAGGGCATAGAAACTAGCCTATTATCCCTAAAATGATTGAATAATGCAAAGTGACAACTAAAAAGGTTAGTGAATTAGCCATCCAGAAAAATATACCTTAGAATCACCATGGCCACCTCTATCTGAATGGATTTGATGCTTCAATGATCATAACCCCTATCATAGTTCAATTCCCTTTTTCCCATTCATTTTCCTTAAAACAAATGGTGACTATTTCATCAGAGGCATTGCAATCTCTATACAAAAAAAAATATGTTTTTGATTAGAAAAAGTAGCCAAGACAAGGGGGCTAACCCAACCAGATATAGCCAGCATGAGAAGTGTAGACTACCAGCAGACAACTAGTACAACACGGGGGTCAAAACACCCTCACCCAATACCCTTTTCAACATCAAAAACAAGAAAATAAAACTAATAGGCCCCAACTCCACCATGGAGCTGGTAACCAGCCTGCACTCCCTAACATATCCCAGCATCACCTTGGAGCTGGTAACCAGTCTGTGAAAGTAAGTATCCAAGTAATTGACATTAAAGAAGGAATTATGAGTAACAGTAAAACAAGAATTAAAACTAAACCAGTAGCAAGAGTAATCCCTAATAGACCCCAGCTTCACCTTGAAGCTGGTAACCAGTCTGTGAAAGTAAGTTTCAAAGTAATTAACATAAAAGAAGAAGTTACTTTTAGTAGAAAGGGAATTAAGTCTAAACCCAACGTAAGATTTCATCAGAATCATAGTAAGGCCCTCAATGGTCAGCCAACAAAAATCAAAGACAAAGAAAAGCATGAAAAAGGGAGGAGGTTAATTGGGGTTTTTAACCCTATTGTCCAGCAACAGCTTGAGCCAATCCTCCGCAAGGAATTGGAACAGCTTCTCATTCTTGTGTTCTTCCTCTTGGGTAGACCCCTTTTCCATTTGAAGAAGCTAGAGAGTGGTATCCGCCGAGTGCATAACCTTCACCGCGAACTCAGAAACTTTGTTGAAGCTTTCATTCAGGTTTGTAATTTCCTCCTTAACCACCGACAAATCCATTTTAGAAACTGAGTCCAAGGATGATGCCTGAAGAGTTTTAACATCCTTCTGGATATGGGAAATTTCATTCACCATGACTTGAAGACTCTCAGTTGCCCTATCCTTAAACTTTGGGGTCCTAATTTTGGTTTCCACCTCTCTCTTGGGTTCCTTTCCCATCACCTAGGGGTTCACAAACAACGGGGAAGTGCTCTATGAGTCTGCATTCTTATCTTCAGAAATCTTTCCCTTGGATAGGTCCATGATAGGCATAGTGAAGTTGGCCAAGAATTGGGGAGAGTCGAGGCTCTTCTTATCCCCACCCAAATCTTGAGGGTCTTTGCATTTTCTTTCTCCTTGATCTTTCTTTTTTTCCCCTTTTTAGTGTTTCCACTGGTGCTTCTTTTTTTAACCTCCTTCTCCGACTCTTCTATTTCCTCCTCATCTTCAATGTACTATTTCCTAACCACACTAATACATTAGGGGTCAATTTGCGACGGCAGGCAAATGCAATGTGTTTTTGGCTTTTTTTTTTCAATTATAGCCCGACGATGTCGCAATTGCGACGGAAGCGGGATATAAGAGAAAAAAAAAGGAAAACCTTGCTCATTTGTTATAGTCTGTACTCGTGCATGGGAATTAAGGGCCTTCCCTCCCTCAAAGCCTGCCTCTAAATGAGATAGTGAGAGATAGCTTTCGTAGCGGCATACACCCATATCTAGCTCAGCGAAGAACTCTGCTCCCTCTCTCTCCCTTCTAGCCGACGCTTTACGGCTTCACAAAGTCTGGCTCCCTAACATTGGGGCAAAGGAGCATAGAAGAAGACCAGCCATCAGTTCGCAAGCCATCCTACATCATCTAGTCCTCTTCAAACTTATCGTCCAATTTCCTCAACAAAAATGGTTGGTCAGGTAGGACTCGCTTCAAAATTGTTGCTTTCTGAATCTTGTAATGAAATAGCTTTTCATGGGTGAATGAATGTAGAAAAATAGATGAATCATGAGTAAATTGGAACCCCAAAAAATTCAACACCTAAACCTTTCATTCCAAAATCCTCAAAAATGAGGATGAACTGCAGACTGCCGAAATTGTAT
>MU226682.1:12720-24212 GCA_018584345.1 Thuja plicata
GTGCAACTGTATGTTCGTTGTATGATTCATTTGATAGTCTTGTTTGTAACCCAAACTAAACACCTGGTTAATATAAAAATCCTACCTTTCAAGCCATGTTGAACCAAATTGACCATAGGTAGGTTGACTGAAGTGTTTTCTTGTTGAGACCTTGTCAACAATATTCAAGAATATACACTTTTATGAGTAGCTTACTAAAGGTTAGAAAACATGTGTCTTTGTGCTTGATATATTTGATGATACATGATCTCAAAGAAAATAACATCCATTAAAAGATCCAAAGTTCATAAACATCATCATTCTTTTCAAAAGGATACTATTTCAAAAAATATCCAGAATTCCTTTTTATGCCAATTTTGACAAGATTCCATCATAATAAAGTGTCCATACAAGAAGATGGAACCTTGCATCTAGGGAAGAAGTATGGTATCCTCTAAAGATCACACCTCCTCAATCACGCTAGACAAGAACATCAAGACAATCAAATCATGACTAAAAAATAATTGGTCTAGATACCCTAATCATGAAAACAATGAAGAGGAGAATCTTATTGCTGCCACTAAAAATAAAATTCAATCTTTGCAATCACAAATCCAAGACCTAAAGGAAGAAAAGGATACACCATTTTAAGAATACATATTAAGATCAATATTTCCTTTTCTCTTTAATCATGATCTAAAAATATCTTCCTTTTCTTCAAACAAAGAGGCATCTAAGCACAACAAACCCATCTTTCATCAAGAACAACTTCATGACCATCCTATCTTTGATCAAGAGAATGGAGAGGAAGTTACATAAGATTCTATTGAGAATCTTGTCTATCAATCATATGACAACAAAAAATCAGATCACCATGATCTTTAATCCAATACCTCTTTTTCAAGTACACATGAATTTAAATGTCCATTGGATAGATCATTTACTCCTTTGGGACAATCTAATGAATCAACTTTGGAAGAACTCCTTGAGAACAATCTCATCACGTTGCCTCAATTCACTTCATGTGGATTTGTATTTTTTAGCAACTATTGTACATTTAATGAACATGAAACTTCAAATTGCATGGAATTGAAGCATAAAATCCAAGATCTCATTAATGATGACATAATGGAAGTGCAAAATCCTAATGAATCATTTAATGAAGAAAAAGATACTAATCCCAAGAAAGATCAAAATCATGAACCTATGTCTAGTAATGACCTACATGTCACTTATACTTCCTCTATTGTTCCTCCATCTCCTAAAGTAGCAAAACTAGTCTAAATCCCTTCATTAAACAAAGAGCCTAAGGATGATACTTTCCATGTTGACTATGTCTACCCTCAAGGGATACCTCTAAAATAAATTCAAGCTAATTTACATCTTGTTTCAAGTATTTTTCATGCTTCAAAGATCTTAGACCCCAAGCTTTCATGTGCTTCAATGCCTATCAGGCCTATTCAAAATTATCCTTCATCATCCCTTCGAGAATGCCCAATGCATATCCAAATTACTGTAACCTTTTCCTTAGTAGTGGATCCATGTTAAGAAGGTAATTTAAAGTGAGAAGAAAAAAGTCTTAGTAAAGATCAAGATCAAGATACCATCCAATCCTATCCAATATTTGACCAAGATCCCATATCCCTAGATTCTCATGATGATTCCCTCATACCCTTTCACTTATTCCAAAATGATACTTGCCATATCAAGACCAAAGTAACCCTCCAAGTCCCATACTTTATCCACCTCCTAAGAAACATCAGGATATCCCTTCCACCCTTTCCAATGAGCCTATTGAAAACCGAGAATAAAGTACCATTTCTAACCCATCCAATGATCCTCTTCCTTTTCAAGACCAAAGTATTATTCCAAGTTCTATAAATTATCCACCTCCTAAGAAAGATCAAGATATCCCTTACACCATCTCTAATGATCCTATCAAAAATCAAGAGAAAAGTACCATTTCTACCTCATCCAATGATCCTCTTTAATGTCAATATCAAAGTATCATGTATCATCTCCTTGTCATGATCCCCCATGTATACTGCAAAAATCCCTCACTCTTCCTAATTCATTTCATGGTATTAAATCCCCCCAAGCTTCAGTTGCTCCTATCAAATTTATTCATGAGCCTATTAGTATAAAGATAAATCTTAAAGATGATTTTCTTGGAAATATATCTCACTCTAAAGATGTTGATATCCCTTTCACAACTCATCTCCCTCCATTAAAACATAACCATATACCTTCACCGTCCTCCAAACCTATTCTTGGCTCCTATATCCCAAAGCTAAAGTCGTCATCCTCCAAATCCATGTTGGGTCCCTATGTCCCAAAGTTAAAGTCTTCATTCCTTCCATTCATATTGGGTCATTATATCTCTCCATCCACCATGCCTACCATTCCTATCTCTTCATCCACTTACCCTATCAGGTATCAAGGTCCACGAAGGCACACATACTTGAGAAACTTCCAAGAACCTATCCATCTGAACCCTTCATATCATTCTTATCAATCCATGAACCCCCAAAAACTTGGAAGCAACTTGGATGTCAAACATGAAAATCATAAATCCAAGAATCTACATATGTACAAAGATCAATGTGTCCAATCTAATCAACATGTGAATGAAAAGAAAAAATAAATAGCCAAAAGGCTGAAAGGCCCACCAAGAAAAATGAAATATCCAAAAGGATGCAAAGGTCCACCGAGCAAAAAGAAATATCCAAAAGGCTATAAAGGTTCACCAAGCATTTAAACAAATATCTAAAAGGCCACAAAGGTCCACCAAGGAAAAAGAAGAATCAAAGAAAATGTGGGTTCCTAAGTCCCTCATTGAAGAAATGCATTCTAAAGAACCACAAAGGAAAGAAAAATCAAAGACTATGTGGATTCCCATGTCGCTTTTGCAAGACTCGCACACAAAAGAAAAATCAAAGTTAACATTCAAGCTTCCAAAGGCTTCCACTCCACCTCCTTTCAAATATTTTACATCCTCCAAATCTATCTTGGGTCCTCATATCCCAAAATCCACTACCTTAGATACATCCTCACCTCCTTCATGTATTGTTCCTCCATCATTCCATCACCCTTTGAGGTGTATTCCAAAGTTGATCTTGCCGCCATTTCCATCTATCCCTACATAAACCTTCTAATATTCCATCTATTACCCAAAACCTACTTTCCATCCTTTCATTTCCCTTATCCAAAGATCAAAGATGTTGGAGAAAATAAAAAGAAAAAGTAAAAGTAAAGAGAAATTCATTCGTCCTATGGTGAAAACTACTTCTTATGGCACCTTGGGCAAGTACCATGATGAAAACCTGGCAAACAGACATCATGTATAGTCTACTTTCTTTTACTCTACATTAGGGGAAACTTACATCCATGATATATCATCCATGTTATCCATCATATCCTACATCTTCCATATCCTACCATTTATCCTATTTTTCATGTGTATCCTTTCCCCCACCTATGATCTTAACAAATTTGAACGTATCCATGTGCATCAAATATCTTGACATCCATTATCATTTCCATTAGCCTATTCACTTGTTACATCCATGCTACCCTATCATGATCTTTCTTAAATCCCAAATCAACCCCCGTTATCCCTAAGGAGTCTAATAATAATTCCAAACCATCCACTTGTGGCTTCCATCAAACCTTATCCTAGTCATTCTATCCTATCCAAAATTATCCTTTGGTCTTGATAAAAAATGAAGGATGTAAAATGAAAAAATACATCCATAAAAGCATCTTAACATGTCCACTCCTTTGTACAGCACATGCCTTCCATTATATCATGTCATTACCTTATATGATATCTGAAATCACCTCACTAATCCATATTCATGTATCCCTTTCTCTTAGCTCAGATAATCTTGAGAAGACAGTCCTAAGGGTCACATTACACGTGCTTCCTCCATCATTTCTATGTTCCCTCTAGCCCAATCTGTTCATTCATCTAGTCATTATGCCCTGCACCTTGCTAGACATTAGGGGCAAACAAATGTGATCTTTCTTGAGAACTAGTCATTTTTAAAATCCAAATCATAATTTATAAAAAAAATTGACAAAATCCAAATCATAAATAAAAAATCGACAAATCAGAAAAACTAGACATCATAAATGCAAAAATTCAAAATCTAGTCACAAACAATCCAAAAGAATTCATGCATAAAATTGAAAAATAATTTTAAAAATTTTAAAAAAATCAAACAAATATAAAAAAATATTAAAAAAAAATAAAAATCAAACACATATCGAAAAGTAAAAAAAGTAAAAGGAAAACAAAAAATCAAAAATTATAAAAAAAAAACAAAAAAAAACAACCCTATCCCTATCTTCCCCGAGCTCCTAGCTTGATGCGAGCTTAGTTCATGGAGGTACGAGCTTGGCTCGCCTGAGTGGAAACTCTGCTCACCCCAATGGGAGCGAGCTTGCACACAAGCTCCCAGTCATCCATATATGGCCTTATGCCAACCCCCCAAAAGCTATTGGTTTATCATCTATTAGGTTCTCTCATCCAACAATCAATCATATACCATATTTTTCAAACAAGTGAATCCTTCATCTTTGTCCCATTCACATCACATCATTTATGGAAGTGGTGTCAAAAGAACATTGATATTCATTTTTGGAAAGTTCACTATCAAGGATTATAGGTCCTTCACCCATAACCTAAGGAATCAAGGTCAATTTTGACTCTCTATCATATAAATATATCTTTTTCTATTAAGAATCTTAGACACACTTCATTTTGATCAAATCCCAATTGGAACCTTTGTCTATCACTTGTTTGCAAAACATTCATCAAGATTCTAGATCAATTAATCCATCATCCTATCTATCCAACCATCTATCAATCATCATCAATCAATCTAGTTTCAATCATAACAAATCATACCATCTAGCGCAATGTCAATCATCAAATATTTCTCTTCTAATCTATCGAGAGATCCATCTCATCACACTTTATTTGATTGATCTCTCGAGGGGGCATCTCATACCCATCATCATCTTGACCAAATTATCTCTAGGGAATCCAGTCAGTATCAAAAGCAGATCAAGGTCTGGAGCATTTTCTCATATTCAAAATTCATCTTTTGTCAGGATGTAAATCGACAAGGTTGTCATTAATCAAAATTTTGCAATCAAAATAAATCATTTTCCTCAGCTCCAATGCTTGCAAAATCAAGGGGGAATACTAGCACCAAAGTGCATAGTTTTTCCAATTGGGGCACTTTTTAAAATTGGAGACATCAAACATCAAAATTCTATTTTTTTTTACATCAGGGCGTCAAAATGGATCAATTTTTACAACAAAGGTATCACATTATCAGGAAAATGACATCAGCATCATATCAACCATCACATCAACATCATTTCAGTATCTTAAATTGGCATCATCATATCAGGGACTCACATCGGAACATCATCATCAGTATCACATCAAATCAGACATCAAATCAATATCTGGCATCAAACATTAGGTATTCTTTGAACCAGTGTGATTCTCACATTGATTCAAAGAGGGACATTTGTATACACCTAAAAGTGGTCAACACAAGTCAAAGAAAGTCAAATAAAAAATCAATCAAATCCAAGCTATTATGAATTAATTGCAATCAATAAATCAAATCACTATGTAATTGAATTAATCATTTAATTGCTTAGTGCATCGATTGATTAAATTCAATTCATTAAATCAAACATGGATAAACTAATTAATCCTTTTGAATTAATTAAATCCTAACTTCTCTCACCCACCACTACGTGACGAAAAGTCACTCAACCAATGGGGAATGAGAAAAGAGAGAATATGGATCACCAAAAGGATTTTCTATCTTGACCACTCAATCCTATAAAGCAATCTTGTCCACACAAAGGGGACACATCATTCAACCTTAACCTCAACCATATTTTGACCATAGTTAAATCACTCTATCCCGTACCCTTGGGAATTCCTATAAATAAAAGGAATTTCTAAGTGTAAATGATGAATTCACTTTAGCATCACCACTTCACTATCAATTTACATCTACTCACTTACACTTTGCGTCCATTAGCATTTAGCTTTGAGCATTCTTAGCTAGGATCATAATGGAAATTTGCATTTAGCATAGTTCTTCATCAAGATCATTTCTCGTTTCTAGGTTGTAACTAGGATCTCTTATGCAACTAAGATAAATAGTCCTTAGAACTAGAGAGAAATGAGATGCTCAATAGGTTTATAATTTCAATTGATCTATTCATAGTTTATCTTTCAATTTGATTTGACTAACCTGTTACTAATGTTTCATTGAGTTTGTGTGCAGATCAAACATACAAACTACACTTGCAAGTAACTTTCTAATTCTTTTGTATGCTTGCTCACATTTTTGCAATTCATTATATAAAGAAGAAAATGTCAACATCTATGTAATACATTTGTTTCCATAAAAAAACATATGATAGATAAGTTTGAGTGAACACTTTTGTATGATTTTGACTTCTTTAGTTGGATAGTGGCCTTATGGCCTAAGCTTGATCTCCCTTTCATTTTGGCTTTTCCAAAAGGCCTTTTTATTTCAATTTAGCTATATGGAAGATAAATACTCTATTTTGAATTAAAGAGCATGGTTGTATGCAAGATCAAGATTGTTAATTTAGAAAGGTGGTTTTTCAAATGTTTTTTTTGGGATTATAGTTTATTAACTTTATTCAATTTATAGATCTCATTGAACTTGAGTTTCCAATTTTGGTGGGAAAGTTTGGTTCCTTTGTGAGAACTTGGATATGGATTCAAATGGCTCTATTAGTAGCTTCATCAATGTGTATGTTTCTTGTTCTTTTATGTCCTATTACCACTATATGTCTCAAATCATAATACTAAAACATGTCATTAGCTAATGTAATCCTATGTCTCACCGTGGTCTTTATAATCAGGAGTTCTCTTTGTATTCTTTGTTAATGATCATTGAACATTTGCATTAGTTCAAAGATAATATTATGTCATATTTTATCTTGTGCTTTCATTGAAGCTCCTACATCTTGGGTTGCTATATCTTTAGCCAAATCTTACATGGTATGAAGCATTTTATATTAACTCTTATAGTTCTTAATTTCTATAATTTTTTGTTAAATTTGTGCATACGCTATCCATTTATTCTTTATAAATATACATTTGAAAAAATTATCAATCGATTTAAAACCATATATCATTTTTCAAACTGAAAGATTTAGGTGATCACACAATAGTGCCTCCCACTTTTTGTTCAAAGTGGAAACTAAAATCAATATTTTAACAAAAATATCACCTTTTTTCACTCTAGTAACTAAACCATTAAGAAGATCAGAAAGAGGAAGATCAGAAGGTAAAGGCCAGAGAGAGGAAGATCAGAATATAGAGGACACGGCTAAAACTGACAATAGCAACGACACCCACATCAAGGATATCACTACCAATAATTAGGTGGACAAGGAGCAGGATCATGATAATTAGGATCCTAACAGGGAGTCGGAAGATAAGGATATCAGCATTCAGAATAGAGATGGTAAATTTGTTGAGGTGGAGGATCACAACCAAGACTGTAGTATCCCCCATAATGTGGATGAACAAATGGAAGTGTCTGGGAAGAATGAAGAAGAGACAATCATTCCTGATGAAGAAACTATTAAAGATGTCAATGATGAGCACAACCATGAAACCCTGAGTGATAAAGGTGAGGTGAAGAATGATCAGGAAAACATAAGCCTTAATGACGAGCTCCGTGAGAAGGAGGTCGATGTTAAAAGGATGACTTCTCTTACGTTCCTGCAAATGGCTAGAAACAAAGCGGAGAATAGCTACAATATGGATAAGTGGATTCAGGATGACATGTATCAGATGAAAACTAACAATAAAAGTATGGAAGATAGAATTTCTTTGCTGGAGGATATTGTGGATAAAATGTGCAATGACTCTGTTATGTATCAACAAGGTAATGATGTGTTTGATAAGGCTAACAACATGGATAAAAAGATAAGCATTCTAGTGGATAACAGGCTTAAAATTATTACTGATCAGATAAACAAAAACAAAGCACTTTTGAAAAAACTTTCTAATATTAGAAAAATTGGCATAAAAAAATCAGTGGATAATCTGAATTCTCTGTATAATCTTCTCGAGAGAAACTACAATGACAAGGTGAAGATTGAGAATGAAGACCTCAAAGAAATTCAGATTTTGGGCCCTGGAACCAGGACACACTCAAGCACAAAAAGGAAGATTGACATCCAAGCCAAATATATTACCAAGCTGAGGGATTCGATCCAGTGCCTGGAACTTTAGATGGTTGAAGTTTAGATGCTGGAAGACTAGATGGAAAATGCTTAGTTGTTTGGCTGGAAGTTGCTAGGAGCTGGAAGTTTTTCTTTCTTCGTCTACTGGGAGTTTTTTGCTGATTTATGTGCTTCTTCGTTTTCTTCTGATCATTAATGTTCTATCTGGGTTTAGCCTTATTTTGGTGTGCTGTCATGCTTGATAGCTTGTTGTCTTTTTTGTTGTTTCTTTCTTATCTTTCTGCTACTTTGTAAAGGGTTTCGGGGCCCCTTCAAAACCTGTTGTTACCTTAATCAAAAAATAAACCATTAAGAATTTGGAGATGATGTGAACTATCAATTCTTAAGATATTACATTTAGATTCTAAATATGTATTTTAATATTTTTTCAAAAAATGCAAAACTTTAATTATTAATTTTATGGTTAAAAAATATTTCAAAAGGTGACATTCGTTCCATATCATATAATTTTTTTTTGAAAAAAAAAAAAAACTATAAATTTTTAAAAATATATTAGTAGCACCAATATCTAACATGCATATTAAATTTTGTACTTTTTTATTGCATATTCTATTTGTTTTCTAAA
Organism: Thuja plicata; assembly: GCA_018584345.1. Taxonomy (NCBI): domain Eukaryota; kingdom Viridiplantae; phylum Streptophyta; class Pinopsida; order Cupressales; family Cupressaceae; genus Thuja; species Thuja plicata. The sequence goes on from MU226682.1 coordinate 21,593, forward strand.
GTTTGGTTATTATACTTTCTATATAGGTTTATTTTATAATTGCACAACTTTATATATATATATATATATCTGTGTGTGTGTGTGTGTTCAAGCTAAGACATAAATACCTAATGCACATATGCATTTGAAGATTCTTTTCCTCTATTTTTCCATCTTCCCATTTGTTTAAAATATAGACCTTAATCATTAATAAAAAAACCTATGTTAGTTCCATTTGTTGGTCTAATCCAAGGCATGAACGTAAACATTGAGGAAAATCTAAGTACTAGAGCATAGAGGCCCATCTTAGTGCTTTTTTTAGACCTACCTTCAAATAAATCTATCCAAAAGCATTCCTTCAAATGTACCTTCAAAATATTAAAATAATAAAAATCCTACAAACCTTTGGATGAAAATACATTCACCTAAAGAAAATATTTAAAACAAAGGTTTTTCCTAAAAAATTTATCCCTTGGAGCCATGCAATTTTTTTGTCTTGTAATTAGAAAACACTATTGGGGCTCCACTTATGTTTCATTGATAGATTCTAGAAATAAGATAATATCCAAGACCTAGTTAATTAGTTTAGATACAATAGAATTGTTTAATTGACAATCTTAGAATAAGAGAATAAAATTTCTATGAAATGAGAAACTTGTAAAATAGTAATTAAATCAATCTTGTACCCATTATAAAATATATGGATTAGTGGATTATGGATGGATTGAAGTGAGATAAAAAATTAGTAGACACAAGTTATACCTACCTTTAAAGGAGAATTAAATAATTAATAGAATGCAACTCTAGGATCAAGCTAAACATTGTTCCACCCTTTTACCATCCCTATTTCTATATTCTATTATCCAAGTTTCAGCCATAAATTATGTTCTAATAGATAATCTAGATGCAACTCTAGGGTCTACAAAATATTCAGTAGCTTCAATATCAATTAAAATATAAACATTATGCCAAAAAAGTTTACTAGTCAACTTTATAGGGGTAGCTTGGAATTCAAATTGCCTATGATCAATATCTGTATGAATATGATGTTGTGTCTGTACTTATGGACCTTTCGCATTCCCATGGCTTGAATGTTGAGGACATGCACTAGCATAGTGATCACTCCCTCATACATAGAAGACATCTAGGGGTCCTTGTCTACCCTTAGGATTGTTCCTCTTGTTATCATTCCTATTATTGTTATTCTTGTGGTTAGCCCTATTTTGGTTCTGATTGTTCCTATTGGAATTTCTACAATAACTCCCCATGTTTCGAATCTAGTGGCATCCTCCACTATTCTATTTACCACCCTAAAATTTTATCCTATTGTAACCCTAGGAAGTGCTAGGTCTCCAGGGCTCCTACTCATTGTGGGTGTCTTCTATTATTTTTCCCTTCTTGATGGCATTTTCAAAAGTTAGGTCTATAATTTCTAAATTATACATATCAACATTTGCACCCACTTTAGGTCTCAAACCTAGGGGTATGTGCAGGATCATGGTATACCAAGCTATGGCCTTAAGTGGCAATGAAAAATCAGAAATCAGGGTTAGTCAACTTGAGGTAAAAAGTTGAACATCTTATCAACCTTATGTGATAAAGTTGTAAGAATAGAATCTGTAGGAAATTGAATGTAGTTTCTAAACTACTAGCCCTTGTCTGAAAAAAAATTAATCTAATTGTTCAATATTTTAGATTTCAATGTAGTACAAAAATTTCAGGAAAAAAGATAAAAAGTACGTGTATGTCTGGCAACCTTAATCACAATCAAATGATGATATATTTTCACAAGATTCTAGATATAAGTAGTAGACTCATGCCCGGATGTGATGCATATTTTTGTGTAATTTTTACCAAATAAATAATTGATTATGAATTTTCTGCTACAACTTATTCAAAATAAAAAACTCTCGTGTCTGACCACCTTAACTAATTCTAAACTTTACAAAATTGCAAACATTTTTTTTCTTATAGTAGGCGAAGCATAGGATGTGATGCATGTTTCAGATTTTAAAAAGGTTAAACCATTTGAAAGTTATAGTAGTTTTTCAATCAGTCAATCAATTAGGACTTTAGAGATAACTCAATTAGAAAATAAGTAATAATTACTTGTTGAAGATGAATTCTGACAACAATTATATTGATGGAAAGATGATAATGTCTTTAAGAAACCCTTTTTGTTTCATCAATTTTGGGTGAAAAAAGGTCATCAACTACATGGTCAAAGTCTAGAGATCAGAGGAAATATGGTGAACACGTCATTTGGGTTGACCATCCACATTTGGCATTGCAAAGCCAAAACCCAAAGCAAAACCCAAGCCTAGTTGTATATCTGATAACTCCCACCCATATTAAACATTTCGATTTCAATGCTCTTTTCAATTTTATGATTTTACGTTTTTTCAATTTTCAATTTTTAGGTTATATATTATAAATTTTTTTTTTTTAATATTAATATTAGATGGTAATAGCATTAGTATTATATAATTATTTAAATATTAGTATTGTATTATGTAAATTAGTATTATATTATTATTATTTATTTCTCTATTGTATAATAGTATAATATTATTATTAATTATTTATTAATATTTATATTATAACAATAATACCTAGGAGAGAGAGAGAGAGAGAGAGAGAG
>MU226682.1:86843-97294 GCA_018584345.1 Thuja plicata
ATTTGCTGTATAGGTGTACATTTTCTCAATAATGTTAGGATTGGTTATTGGGGTCACTAGAATGTTACTTTGTAAGGCAAGATTGTTGAGTGACCTTCTGATCAGTTGGCCAAAAAGAGGGGATAAGGACACATGGAGTGATGTTTGGACCTTTTCTCCTTCATTACTAATATGATATATATGGAAGGAGAGTAATAGACGTATTTTCCAAGAAAAGGAGGTGGATTATGTTGGATTTAATCTGTAAGGAATTCTCAAATAAATGGTTATTTCAATGTGTCATTGGATACTTACTTAAAGATGTCAATAACTGTCACAATAACCACTTCAAAAATAGCCAATACTTATGCACAAATGTTCTAGTATTCATGCACTATTAGTAACAATAAAATTAGACAACTCTTCTAATTAAAGTTTTAAAATTCTAACTATTGAAATACAAATAAATAACTATTAATATATATAAAATTTATTAATGAATAATTTTTAAAATATTGAAAAATTAGATGAACACAAAATGAACTCTAATTCCCTGGGCATATGTTTTTTCTGACATCTTAAGGCTGGCTTTTATGTCCAAAGCAGTGCAATCAACTTTGACAACGATCTCCACTCAAATACTAGGTAAAAAGACACTGTCTTTTCATTTGTCCCTCATATGTTTTCTTCGTCCACAAGTATTCTCAAATCACTAGGTCATTTTTCTGGTCTCAACAAATTGAAACTACTGATACCCAGCGTGATCTTAATTATACTTTTAGTGACCCCACATATCTCATTGTGAGAGAAATAACTTCTTTAATACTTTGGTTAATCACAATATTACCGTCTTATGTGATCTCAATGTACACGCAGATAAACAATGGCCATCTCTATGCGTTCAGATCAACCGACATTTCTTCTTTTCCTTTACATACTCAACATACTTTAATTTTCATATAATATTCTCCACTAAAAATGTAATCAACATCCCTTTAGTTTTTATAACATCCTCCATTCAAAATGAAACAACACAAATACTAGGAAACTTCCGATTTGTACACGCCACCACTTTAAATCAAATCGACATAATTCCGGGTATCCCACAAACAAAAGTACCTATTTCACAGCTGTATACCTATGTCGTAATCAAATTTCCTGGAAAAAGCTCGATAAGCTGCCTATTAAAACACGAAACTGCTATTGCCAAACCCATCTGAGAAAATGGAGTTCAATCCCCCCTCAGACGATGAAAAGCGTGCAGTGGTGAATGCCAAGGATTTGAGGTTCACCCAGCTCGATATTGCCCCTTCTTTCACAAATCCCGAGCACCCCAACGTTCAAGAAGCGATCTCTCGCATACTTGCTCGACGGCTGGATCCAGCTGTGTTCGGTGAGCTGACTGTACACACAGACAAACAAGCCCCTGAGATTTTTAATTTCCACCCTCATTTCCTTTAGCTCCACCTTAGGGTCAGAAAGCAATAGGGGCTCCTGAGGACCAGCAGTAACAATGGGAGTGTCACTCACAGCATCAGGCATTTTCTCCTCTGTTTTTTTGGAGTCCTCCGGGGCAATCTTTATAACCACCTAGGGGCTAGGGGACTGTGAAGTTAGGAGCGGCAAGTCCGCTTTCATCTCCTCAAAGATTTTTGTTTTCGAAAGGTGAAAGGTGGGGAGACAGAAACTGGCAAAGACATGAGAGTTGTGACTTTTCACAGACCCATCCACAATAGAGCTTTTCTTCTTTTTTTCCCTTTCTTTCTCCTCAACCTTAACTTTCTTCCCCACTTTAGCTTTCCCTCTGGTGACCTGCTTGACATCTTCTTCCTCCTTCGAATCTTCTTCCCCTTCATCCTCATCAGTGCACCTCTTTCTCACAGCTTTTTGCTTGTATCTGGTTTTGGTAGCGATTCTGTTAGATCTCCATCTACTATCGTTCTCCTCCTCTCCTTCAGATTCAATGGTGATTTGGTCACCGTTGGCCGAACTCAACTTATTCTTCTTGGAAACAGGGGTTTTGGAAGAAGTCGTGGGGTTAGAAAGAGTGACTTGAAGCTCATTAGGATTCTCAAGATACAACATAAAGTTATGGAGAGAAACAGTCCTAGGCGGATAGAGGGCTAAATGGAAACTGTAAAGGCATAGCATTAAGCCCTGATGGAGAATACAATAATTCTGCCTGGATTTCATTTTTTCTCTGACTTCCAAAATAGAAGCTTCCATCGAATGGAGCAAAAAAAATGGAAAGGAGATGGAATCGTTGTACTTGAAGTGGTTAAGGAGAGGGAAATGGTAGTTGTAACAGGTGCCGAAGCGGCCTTCCAGAGTGATATACTTAATCAAAATGAGGCACATTTCATTCCATGGGTCGGGTAGCATCATTCTGTTGAATCCTCCCCTAAAATGTTCAGGAATCTCCATTTTTTTTAAGAATCTTTTCATATGGGTGTCATCTCGGCTTTTGGTGATCTTCTTCCATTTTCTCCCCTCTGTGGAGAGACCCGTGGCCTGCGCAATAACCTCCTCATTAATCTCAAAATTTATTCCATTTATCATGACTTTGCGCTCATCCCAAGTTTTTACCAACTGTAGAGAGACCAGTTCATCACTGCCGCCCATAGCCCTCATGAACAGGAAGAAACTGCTCTCCTTAAGGTAGTTGAGAACGCACGGATTTTTGATTAATTCATCCTCGATCCTAGCGGGTTCCACCCGCACCATATCCCTACCCATCTCCGAGCTGTATTCAGGCAAGTCTTCCTCCTTGGTCTCAACCGACATCCCACCTTTCCCTCCTCTGTTCAGCACAACCCTCACCAGAGTAGAGCCAGCAACCCAACAAATGTAGCAATTTTTTCTCCAAACAAAAAACCAGGTGGTTTTAATGCCCGCCTTCTCACAAAGTTGGCCCATACTATTCACGTGGTTGGCCGAGCTAAACGAATAAGCTTTGCATGTCGAGAAATGATAACACCATAAAGGCTTGATGTAACTATTAATCACATCAGTCATATCATTCTTTCCCTTGCGCATGTTACACTGCATGTCTTCTTTTAATTTGAAAAAGCTCGTACTCTTTCTAAAAATGACATTGATAGCCTGTCTTTCCAACTAGAAATAATTAATATAACCAAATCCCGTATCTCTTTTAAAATTTGAAATGATACAGCACCTCGTGAACTTTCCCGCCGTCTTTCTCGGCCAATCAAAATTAGCCTCGTTATTCATCATTAAATTTGCTTTCTTTTTCCACAAGCAGAATAACATGTTTGGGTAGAGAATTTAAGTTTCTCCAACATCTTAAGCCATTCACCGCAAGACCCATGGTCACCAGCATGTCCGCCACCACGTTACCTTCACGATAAATGTGCTAAAGGTTGAAGTCATCAAACCTGGGGAGCAGCAAACAGATGTCTTGCAGCACATTTGCCAGGATCCAGCCAGTAGTATAGTTCCCTTTAACTAGCTCAACTACAATTTTAGAATCACCTTCTATGATTAATCTTTTAATCCCAATATCAGACACCACCTTTAGACCCTATAGGAGGGCAGACATCTCAGCCAAATTATTAGACCCCTTCCCCAGGTGGACCGCATAGGCTAGGATCAGGTGACTCTTTTGATCTCTAAGAATACCTCCACCCGCAGCAATACCATTGGAGGCAGTGCCATCATAGTTCAGCTTGGTTATGTATTCCGTCACGTAGAAGTAGGTGGGAAGAACCCATTCCTTAGCTATCATACACTCCACTCCCTTGGGGGGACGGGGGGGATTTTCCAGCGGCAGGTATCGAGGTTTTCTTTCAGCAGATTCACAGTCAGCCACACCGTTCCTTCAACATTGTTGTCTTCTCCTCTAAAAATTTGATTGTTCTGTTCCTTCCATAGACTCCAGCAGACATGTGGGGTTAATGGGCGCCAAAGGATGTCGATGAGAGGGTGCTTAGCTATTCGACCCCAGTTATTAATGAATTGGTCTAAGTGCTCCAAAAAGACCCAGTCCAGTTGCAGTTTGCTCATTATTTTTCCCCACACCTAAAAAAGCGTAAGGGCAGTGAATAAGAATATGATTTATTGTCTCAGCCTACATTTTACAAAGAACACACCTATTGACCAGCTGGACTCCCCATTTCTGGAGGTTGTCCAATGTAAGGATTTTTCCATGAAGAGCGGTCCACCAGAAAGAGTTTATTTTGGGGATGAGCTGGGGAAACCAAACCTTTCCCCAACTCATCTCATCGGCCAAAACCTTAATGTTAGCAAGGTAAGCAGATTTGACCATAACCTCCCCCGATTTGCTGCGACACCACACAGCCTTGTCAACAATTTGAGAGATGGGGATCCTGATCTTTGCAATCAGTTTTTGTAGCTCTAGAATATAGGGTGGGACATGCTCCTGGCCATGGTAAGCATTAGCAAGGTTCTTCCATTTCTTATCCTGAGAAATGTAGTCACTGAGTTTGTCTCCAAAATGAGAAATCAAACGATCCCTAAAGAGACTAAGTTTGTTTCTACAGAGAGGTTTATCTCCCACCCACCAGTCCTCCCAGAAACTTATCTACTTGCCATCACCCACCACCCATTTTAAGCATTTAAGGAGGATGCCTTTACTTTTCACCATGAAGTTCCAGAATTTAGAGCCAGTGGGGTAGTTTTGGCCCAAGGGGAATTGGTCATTTAAGTAGTATTTGGCCTTCAAAATATTACACCAACCAGAGTTACCTTTAAAAAGTTGCCACCCAAGTTTGGTAATTAGCGCCTTATTAAGATCTTTTATCTTTCTCACTCCCATCCCTCCCACCTTCTTAGGTTGGCAAACCGTATCCCAGCTAATCAGGTTCATTTTAGTCTTTTCCTCCGTTCCGGACCATAGGAAGTTCCTTTGGATTTTTTCCAGTTCCTCTGCAATTCTGTCATTGATTTTGAAAAGAGATAGGAAGTAAACAGGTATTCCTTGGAGGGCCACCGCCAGAAGTTGGAGCTTCCTCACATTACTGAGGACCTTACCTTTCCATCCTACCAATTTTTTCTGCATTTTTTCGAGTATGGAGTTCCAAAAAGGGTCGGAGACTTCCTTCATAGTGAGAGGGAGTCCGAGATAGGTGTCGGAAAGTATACCACCCTTACAGCCAATACATTCCATAATTTTCAATTGGGTTCTCTGTTTAGAATTAAAGAAGTAAATTTTGCTTTTTCTATAATTAATCACCTGACCCGAAGCCTCCACATAAACATTTAGCGGAGCTTTCCATTCTCTCGCTTCTCTAATGCAAGCTTTCCCAAATAGAAACATGTCGTCCACAAATTGTTGAATGATTTTAGGATAAAGGACCCCCAAGGAGAACCATTTACAAGAACCACAAATTCAACAGTTTCCACCACCTCCTTGACAATTCTTATGAAGTTTGCATTAAAGCCAAGCTTTTTTAGCACCCCGTACAGGAATTTCCAAATCACCTTATCATACGCCTTAGAAATGTCCAGTTTCAGCACCATGCCAGCATTCTTACCTCTATCCATCAAGTGAATGATTTCATGGGTAGTGATAACCACATCTAGAATTTGCCTTCCCGGAACAAACCCCTTCTGGTTGGGGTTAATTATTTTACCCAAGAGAGGTTTAATCCTATTTGTGATGATTTTTGAAAGGATTTTATAAACAGTATTACAGAGGCTGATAGGCCAGAAATCACTTAGTTCCTTGGGGTCTTGAACTTTAGGGACCAGAACAATGTAAGTTTTGTTAATTCTCTTGAGGATTTTGCGAGTTCTAACAAAATCACGAGTAGCATGGATAATATCATATTTTATGACATCCTAGAAATGCTGGAAGAAAGCCAGGGGAAATCCATCCAGACCGGGAGATTTGAAAGCACCCATGGAGAAAACCACAGTTTTGACTTCCTCTTCAGAAACCTTGGAAAGCAGCGTATCGTTCTCTTCTCTAGAAATAACAGTCGGGATAGCCTCCAAGAGATGAGAGCTGTCAGAATCAACCCCCCTCCGTATCGGGCTTCTAAAAGTGTCACGAAAGAAATCTGCCACATGATTACCCATGTCTTCTTCCTCAGTCATCACCTCCCCACTAGCAGTCAGGGATTTAATAGTTTTTCTTCTTTTATAGATTGAAGCAGATCTGTGGAAAAAAGCTAAGTTGCGGTCACCTTCCTTGAGCCATTGGATACGAGATTATTGCTTCTAGAAGATTTCCTCCGTTTTGAGGTTGTCTTTCCATTTTTTCCTCCAACTCTCTTCCTCAATATGAGCTTCCCAAGAGGAATTGCCCATGGCCATTTCATTTTGGAGGAGTTTAATTTTTACCTCTATCTCTTTCTTACACTGGAAGATATCCCCAAACATATTTTTGCTCCACCCGTGGGCCTCCCTTTTGATAATTTTAAGCTTCTCAGCAATTCTGAACATAGCCATTCCCCTAATAGGCGTATTCCACCACCTTTTATACAGTCTTCAAATTCTTGGTGAGAATGCCACATGATCTCATAGCGGAATGGCCAAGGTCCAGCATGGGTTTTCTCCTCCCAGTCAAGAATCAAAGGAGAGTGATCAGTGACAGTCCTTGGGAGGTGCGAGAGGCCAATCAGAGGGGCAATATCCCACCCACCGGAGATCAACCATCTATCCAACCTAACCTGGATAAGGTGCCTACCTTTTCTATTGTTAGACCAAGTAAAACCCGTTCCCTACAACTCAATATCTACCAAATCACTTATCCTCATGAAATCAGCCAACTCCAGCATACTATCAGAATAATCTTGGGACCCTCCCAATTTCTTAGAAGGGAACAGGGGAGAATTACAATCCCCAGCACACATAATAGGGTAATCATGGTCAGCATCAATGAGGTTAGAGATTTCCCCCCAGAGTCTACCCTGTTGAACATATACCAAGAGGAATTATTCCAAGTAAAAAATGCAGCAAGAAAGTTATGAGAAGAAGCCACAATGTTTCCAGATAACGTACTAGGGTTCCAAAGAGTAGCAACACCACCTGAAGTCCCATCAGCTTCACTATATAGAAAGGCCACTCCCAGCCAAATTTTATCAACCAGCGGCGCAAAAATATTGTACTTCATTTTAACATCTTGTATGAGAACCATATCAACTCGGAGATCTGTAATATGCTTCTTCAAAGCAAACTATTTTTGCGGGCTGTTCATACCCCTTATGTTCCATGATAGGAACTTCATCTTTTACCTTTTTGAGAGTCCTCCAGGGTTAGTTGCCTTCCACTGGCAATGGCCCTTGCTGCTTCCTTAGCTCTCATCGCCTTAGCAGTCTGGTGGCCAACTTTGTTTTCACTCCCTACATCTGCCTTCTTTTTTGACTCCAGTCCTTCATCCATCTTCTTGCTCCTAGTTTTCCTTTTAGGTTCTGACCAGTCGAGGGAAGAAATCAAGGGTAACAAGAAGGATGTTCTCATCATTTCCGCCCCAAAATCTGAACCACATTGCCAGGTGGAAGAAGTTTCTCCCCAAAATTTTCCCGTCAGAGCACTTTCAGCCACTCGAGTCTTGTTCTCCATACTGGCATCAAGACCATTAGGACTGTTAATGACAGTGTTAGAGACATCTGTTAATACTATGACCATTTCTCCATCTTCAGGGGCCGTACCCATCTCAGCTGCAGTATTCACCGTGAGAATCTCACCTTCTTCTAATGCCTCAACCTTCTCGGCCTCTGTGTTCCTTACTGACCCTTCCTTCATCTGCCCTTTTTCTAAGGCCTCAATCTTCTCAGTCTCTGTGTTCTTTTCTGGCCCTTCCAACACTAGCCCACCAATGTGGGGGGGGAATCCATCACGGGAATGATGTTCAACCATGGTATCCACCGAAGGCACAGCTTGGAGGGACTCAACATTGTTAACCTTATGGGAGGGGCATGTGACAGGTTGTTCCTCCAACCTAGAAGAGCCCTTATAGTTAGTCACCACATGCCCATTTTTCCCACATTTCTGGCAGTGTAGTGTGGCATTTTCATAAACAATGGCCTGGTTCCAGTTCCCCCACTTGGACTTAAGCAGTAAAAAGTTGGGAAGGGGCTTGTTCATCGTGACATTAACACAAAATCTAGCAAACACCAAGCGTGACTTAGTCAGAGTAACCATGTCAGCTGTCATATAACTTCCAAAGGAGTTCCCTATCCATCTAAGCACTTTCTCATCCCAGAATTCCAGGGGAGGACCAGGAAGGCGGACCCACACCGGAGCAGCTTTTCGCAATTCAACTTTTGGGTTAAATCCAGGCTTCCATTTAGCCATCATAAGAGTGTGCTTCCCTCCCTATAGAAACACTAGTAAAATCTGCCTCAGCATTAAATATGAACAGGAACAGACCCCCTGGCATAGCAGAAACTGACAGGGATCCTTTAACTTTCCACCTGGCCGTACACCAACTACGCATCATCTCTATGGTGGGCCTAAAGGCAACAAACCTCCCAACAAGGGCAAGGTGTAGGGCAGCAGATATGTCCTCCACAACTCCATCTGGGACAGAGATTTCAGGACCAAATTCTCCAGCCGAGAATTCAGGCGTATCAGGGGTGTCAGGAAACCCAGATCCCAACACTGCCATCTTCCATCCCCCCAACACAACAAGGCTTTGAAGGGGACATCGTAACACCAGTTAGAAAACCAGGCGAGTCCACCATCTCAGAGGAAAAGGGGCCAACCCCTGCCGAGAGGGGTTCCAAATCATATCTCCTAGCAAGGACCAGGAACAGGTCCATGTAGTCACTCCCCAGCTCCCTCGGTGGAGCAAGGGCTGAGGCAGAAGCCAGCATTAAAAAAAACAAACGGGCGGGAACCTAGTTGTGGTGTAGTTGCAGAGCCACCATCTCTATTTGTTGTATTCAATCTCTCATTAGATCTTAGTCAATGTTGGTCATATTCTTGAGAAGATTTTTTTTTTCCAAAAATATATATATATATATATATAAATATAAAGTAAAAGGAAAAGATCTTTTTCTATTTATGCTTTCTCATTATCTGTCAATTCTTTTTAATTAATTTAAAATTTAATTTTAATTATAATCTATCTATTTTATTCAGCTATAGTCATATTGAAAAGAAATAAATTGGTTTTTTATTGAGAACTTGAGAGGCATAAATGCGACTTCAAAATTGTGTAATTGTGTGTGCTCAAAGCGCAATTGAGAACAGGCCTGGAATTTCACGCTCACACCTACTCATCGAATGAATCTTATTTTATACTTAAACATACTGATTGTCCGAAAAGATAAAAGGGATGCAAACTTTGAAATTTTCAAAACCAATTGGACTATAAACGTCATCTTCGCTATTTAATTTGTCAATACACGTCTGAAGAAAATGCAATCCTACATGTAAAGAATAGATTATGAATTTTTCTGCCCTTAAAGATTAAACTGAAAAATTCAGATACAGTCCCACATTGACAAACATAAACATATCATAAAACAAAACAACTCTTTAAAACAGAGTCCATCCTCTTACACAAGAAACAAAAATAATCACTGTATTTTATTCAATAAAAAAAACCAGCATTCACAATTGTTATTCTGTATTTTTTACATAAAATAGAACAATTTTATACATGAACAAAACTCGCAGAAGTTTCCAGTACGGTGGGAGAAGAGATTATGGGAAAATGGTAAACAAACATTGACAATACAACCTACATTCTAAAATAGAAACAACATAAAACTGATATAAATAAACTGACATAAAACTGAAATAATTAGAAACAACATGAAATTGAAAGCTGCTTACTGTAGATGATCTAGCAGACATCAGTTACTAACATAAACACACAGTTATACAAACAATTGGGAGGACTCAAAATAAGACGAAGTTATACCTTTGTTGACGTCGTCATTAGCTACATCCCAAGTTTGAAGAGCAATAACGCAACCTAGAGTATTGAGAATTCTCTCACGAACATGAAAATGGTGGGAATCTCACCATGAACCGTCTGTGAGCTGATTTTTAATAATCCACTGCAAACAAGAAGGAAACTGAGGCCTGCCAGAGGCATCAAAAGCTGAAACTCGGGACACCCATGCAGTGTCATATGGAGAAACAAAAATTTCACCATCATCTTGTGATCGAAACATGTTTTTGCCTTTTCATTTCCATGCCCTCCTTATCCAGCTGCCCTTTTTAAACATATGCAAAAAAAAATATAACATATAACACTTGTCGAAGTAAATCCAATATTTAAATGTAAAAAAATATTAAATTGATGTTATGTGATTAACATCTGCTATAATCTCAAGACCTAGAACTATCATGATCTTCACATGTATATTGTAAGGCGGAAATTAAATAATTATTCGTTACTTACCTGGATCCATTGGTGCAGAAATCTGGAGATGATTAGTGCAGAAATCTTTAATTACTTCTTGATGCTTTTATGAAATGAAAAATGGTTTCTCTCTCTTAGCCCTTTACGGATACATTCTTTTCAGAATCTA
>MU226682.1:117165-130801 GCA_018584345.1 Thuja plicata
GATTTAGAATTTTTTTATATTATCCGAAGCAACGACTTCTGAAAGCTTTAATAACCTACATGTAGTTTTTAATGAATTTGTTCAATGTTTTGTAGTTGAAACAATATAAAATTTATATCTCAAGAATTGTAGTTCCGAGATATAGAAAAGGGCACTTTTAGTTTTTTGACATTGTCTAGTTTGAGTAGAGAAAAAACTAGCAGAAGTGCAAACTTCTGGATTTTTCATGTTTTTGGAGGTTTGGCTGCCACATGGCATGCCACCTAGGTAGACTCGGCCGAGTCCTACTCGCCCTCCCATTGGCTCGTGCACGAGCCGACTTGGCCACGTAGGCGCCATTCGGTGCCACGTAAACTCGGCCGAGTTAGACTGGGCCAAGTTTGACTCGGCTGAGTATGACGCGAATGAGCGCCCAAAATTGTCCTTAGGGGTGACAGATTATTATGATTTTACCCTTTTATCTCAGCAATATTATCAAGCCAAATTTTTTATGTTTTACTATCAATTGTATCAAGCTAAATTTTTGGGGTAGATTAGGTTCTTATATGTTGGAATAATTTTCAACCCCATTATACTATCATATGTATTGGGCAAGGATATCAGGTTTTCCTACTGGTTCTTTCCCGATTGAGCCCTTGAATCAGGTTTTATATTAATAATATATATAGTGGCGAACCTACTTTTGCTTTAATTTTTTTTAATATTAATGTTCTAAATAATAACTATTTTGGAAAATTGTGCTACTTTATAATGCAGGAGCATCTTGGGTTCTTGGCAATCCTGATCAACCAAATATATGTTTTCTTTTGTTCTTTAGCTTGTTTAGAGGCTGCTCGATGAAGTGTTTGGTAACTATTGTTGCTCGGTTACTTGTTCTGTCTTGCCTTACTGACGGGTCTTAGTGAATGTTGGCTGCTCGGTGGGTTCTTTCACTGAGTTGTTCCTGATGCTCGGTTACATTCTTACCGAGCTATTCATGTTGCTCGGTGGGCTTCCTACTGAGTTGTTTATCCTGATCTGGCTGACTTCTGCATTTAATCTCCATAGCGTAATTAATGTGGGGTCTCTCATTGGGATATGTTTGGACCTAAATTTGGGCCTTTCTTTGGGATTTGAGTGCCGACCTCTTTGGCGGAATCTTGTATATATTTATTTTATGTTCTTAGTTTAGGAGTAGCTTTTTATGGGCAGCAGTTTTAGGAGAGAGTTGGTAAGGGTTCTTGGATAGAAGATAGAGGTAGGATATTTGATGGCAGGTTTGTGACCTCGCATGTAATAAGATCATTTTGTAAAACATCTTAATGTATATGGACAAAACTGGGAAGGCCTTACAACCTGACATGTTATGAGTTTGATGAATTAATGCAAAATATCTGTTGTTTCTTCTCTCCTTCTTGTGTTGTTTCTTCTGTGTTATTCTGCAAGGTGGTTTGGATAGCTGGGAGTGACTTGGGACCTTGTTCTCCCTACCCGCCTTGCATCAGGTGGTATCAAAGTGAATGTTAGATCTAAGATCCTTCTTGTAAGCCCTAACCCTAGTTGGTTGATATTGTTGTGGGGTAGAAGATTGCAATCTGACCTACAACTACAGAGGGTTTCAAGATGGTTTGTGGGAGAGGAAATGTTGATCCAGGTCTAGCTGATCTACTAAGATAGATGGCTTCAATATTGGAATTTTTTGAGAGAGCCCATCGTAGAGGAAGACATCTTGAAGATGTTAGTGATGATGAATTGGAAGATGTGAAAGTAAAATTTGCACCTGCACCTATGATGGATCAAGAAGAAGAGAGATTCTTGCGAGCTTTGACAAGTTTGAAGTCCACACCTCAATTAATCCTCCCAAGTATAGTGGGAAGATGGATTCTAATGAGTTGATAGACTGGATAACTAAGATGGAAAAATACTTTGAGTATGAGAATGTATGAGAGGAGAAGAAGGTGAATATTTAAAGCACAAAATTGAAAGGTCATGCATCCTTATGGCAGGAACATCTGGAATTGGATCAGAAACATAAAGGAAAGGATGAGATCAAGGTATGAGATAAGATGATTAAAAAATTAAAATGCACGTTTCTACCTTGTGATTACCAGATTAACCTAATTAGGAGAATGAAAAGTTTGAAGTAGAAAGATAGATTGGTAAAAGATTATACTGAAGAATTCGACAGATTAGACATTAGATCTGGACACATTGAAGATGATGTAGAAAGAATAGAAAGATATATGAATGGATTAAGAAGTTCCATACAAGATGATATCAGCTTGGTAAAGATGGAGAGCATTAAAGAGGCATATCAGTTTACCCTAAAAGTTGAGGATAAATTGAACAAAATATATGAACAAAGGCAAAGAGGGAGAGGTGGTAGATTCCCTAGATTAAGAGGTAGATCTCATGGTGAGAATAGTAGATTTGAACTAGCCAAGACAATTTTAGGCACATATAAGGACAAAGGAAAGACCGAATGGAAAGGTGGAAGTTCATTCAAAGGAAGAGGCAATTAATCTCAAAGTGGATATAGAAGAAAAGGGTTCCAAGGAACTTGTTACAATTGTGGTGAGGAAGGACATAGATCTTTTGAGTGTAGACATGCAAGAAAGAAAGTCGGTAGAAACATAAATGCTTCAGTGCAAGAGAAGTCACCGAATGAGCCAGAGAAGGAAGGAAATCTAATGATCAGAAGGATACTATGGAGTGAGAAAGATAAGCAAGATCCTATCAAGAAAATTTTCTTCAAGACCAAATGTAAAGTGGCAAACAAAGTTTGGAAGGTAATTGTTGATAATGGAAGCTCAGAGAATCTGGCATCTGAGGAGATGGTCACAAAGTTGCAATTGGAAAGAATGAAGCATCCAAAGCCATATCAGATTTCATGGATCAAGGATGAGCATACATTAATGGTGAGTGAACAATGTTTTGTGAATCTTAAAAATAGGGAAATATTATGATAAAGTGTTGTGTGATATTATGCCAATGGATTGTTGTCATATTTTGTTGGGAAGACCTTGGCAATATGATAGACATGCTATACATGATGGTAGAATGAATAGATATACTGTTTGGGTTGATGGTAAGAAACAAATCTTATTACCTTTGGTTGAAGAGTCTTTTGGTGAGATATGTACATTTGTGAAGGTTTGTTTAATGGAAGGTAGAAATTTTTTTAAGGATTTGAAAAGAGATGATATTTGTTATGCCTTGATTCCTAACAAACCGAGTAAGAATATAGAAGACAAAATTCCTGCAGAGGTTGAGAAATATCTTACCGAGTACAAGAAGATCAATTCAGATAATGTACCCGATGGTTTTCCACCAATGAGTGATATTAGTCATTGTATGGATCTGATTCCTGGAGCTATTTTACTGAACAAGGCACCACATCGGTTGACACCGACTAAGAATGAGGAGCTTAACCGACAAGTTCATGAGTTATTGAAAAAGGGTTTAATCAGAGAAAGTTTGAGTCCATGTGTAGTATTAGCTATATTGAAACCTAAGAAGAATGGAGAATGATGAATGTGCATTGATTCAAGAGAAATCAATAAGATCATAGTTAAGTATAGGTTTCCTATACCGAGGATGGATGATATAATGGATTTTTTGAGTGGAGCAAGATATTTTACCAAAATTGATTTGAAGAGTGGATATCATCAGATTAGAATAAAAGAAGGTGATGAGTGGAAGACTACTTTCAAGAAAAAAGAAGGTTTGTATGAGTGGTTGGTTATGCCCTTTGGTTTAACTAATGCACCGAGTACATTTATGAGGTTAATGAATGAAGTTTTGAAAAAAATCTTGAATAAATGTGTGATTTTATGCTTGGATGATATTTTGATATTCAGTAAGACTAGAGAAGAGCATTTGATGCATATAAGACAAGTATTGCAGAGATTGAAAGATGAAAAGTTGCTGATAAATCTGAAAAAGTATTCCTTCATGAAAGAAGAACTTGTGTAGTTAGGTTTGGTGATTTCAGATGATGGTTTGAAGATGGATCTTGAGAAGGTTGAAGCTCTACTTAGTTGGCCTACACCTGATAATATTAGTGAGGTAAGATCATTTCATGGATTGGAAAGTTTTTACATGATTTTTATTAGAAATTTCAGTTCTATTTGTAATGCTATGATTGAGACAATGACAAGAGACAAAAGAGAATTCAAATGGACACATGGAGCTGACAAGATTTTTAAGACTTTGAAGCAAAAGGTTGCTAAATTACCTGTGTTAGCCTTACCTGATTTCAATAATGTATATAAAATTTAATGTGATGCAAGTGGTAGTGCAATAGGATTTGTGTTGACCCAAGAAGGTAAACCTGTTGCTTTCTTTAGTGAAAAATTGAATGATGCAAAAGGAAATATTATGTCTATGATCAAGAATTCTATGCTATTGTTCAAGATCTAAAGAAATGGAGACATTATTTGATTCCAAGTGAATTTGTGTTGTATATTGAACATAAGGCTTCACAGTATTTGAGTATTCAAAAGAAGTTAAATTAGAGACATATGAAATGGGTAGAGTATTTGTAGAGTTTCACATTTGTGACTAAGCATAAGAGTGGATTTTCTAACCGAGTTGTTGATGCATTGAGTAGAAGAAGATCTTTGTTGGCTGAGATGAAAATTGAGGTTCTTGGTTTTGATGACATGAAGCATTTGTATTAAAATGATCCTGATTTTTCTAAGTCATGCAGAGTGTGCAGAGAACCTATTCCAAATCCATCAAGTAAGTATGATGACTATTTCATTCAAGAAGATATGTTGTTCAAAGGTATCCTATTGTGCATACCGAGAGGATCAATGAGAACTAATTTGATAAAGAAGAAACATAGTAGTGGTTTGGCTGCACATTTTGGTATTGATAAAACATTGAGTTTTCTTAAGGAAAGGTATTGTTGGCCTCAGTTGTATAAGGATGTTTAGAAATTTGTGAAAACTTGCGGAGTTTGTCAAGTTGCAAAAGGAGTAAGTCATAATACTGGTTTGTATAGACCAATTATTGTTCCTGATAAACCTTGGAGTCATATCGGTATGAATTATGTTCTTGGCTTACCGAGGACAAAAAGAGGTAATGATTCCATATTTGATGTTGCAGATATATTTTCTAAGATGACACATTTCATACAATGTAGAAAAACATCAGATGCAATACACATAGCAAATATTTTCTTAAAGGAGATTGTCAGATTGCATGGATTACCAAGGAGTATCATCTCTAACTGTGACAGTAAGTTTGTTAGCTATTTCTTGAAAAAAAATTGGAAGAAGTTGGACACCCAGTTGAAGTATAGTTCTATGTTTCATCCACAGACTGATGGAAAAATAGAGGTTGTAAACCGAAGTTTGGGTAACTTGTTAAGATGTTTAGTTGGAGACACACTGAGTAATTGAGATTTGATGTTGGAACAAGAAAAGTTTGCATAAAATAGTTCAGTAAATACAAGTACTAGAAAAACACCCTTTGAGATTGTTGATGACACCCAACTGAGAGGTATATCAGACTTGAGAGATATTGTTGGTGAAGAGAAAAGAAGTGTTGAAGCAGAAAAGTTTGCTGAGTTTATGAAGACATTACATGAGGATGTAAAATAGAAGTTGGAGAAAAGTAATCAGAAATACAAGGATAGTGTAGATAGATCAAGGAGACATAAAAATTTTGAAGTTGGTGATGCAGTAGTGGTTCATTTGAAGAAAGGCATATTTCCTATTGGAACTTATGGAAAATTGAAGATGAGGAAATTTGGTCCTTATGAAATACTGAGAAGATTTGACAGTGGAAATGCTTATGAAGCGGAATTACTTGATGACATGGATATATCTCCTATATTCAACATTTCAGACTTGTATGAATATCATGAACCTGATGAAGAAGTGACAGTATCGTGTGATTATCCTAAGAAATAGATAGAGGAGGTTGAACAAATTTTGAAACAAAGAGGTGGAAGAAGTACAAGAGGAAAGGAATACATGAAGCATCTGATAAAATGGAAGAATAGACCGATTGAGGACTCATCTTGGATTTCTCAATCTAAGTTGGTTTCAATTCAAGTTGGATCTGACACTTGATTTGGAGAATCATTTCTTTTAACCCCAGGTGTCTGATGTAGGAGCATCTTGGGTTCTTGGAAATCCTGATCAACCAAAAATATGTTTTCTTTTGTTGTTTAGCTTGTTTGGAGGCTGCTCGGTGAAGTTCTTGGTAGCTGATGTTTCTCAATTGCTTGTTCTCTCTTTCTTTACCGATGGGTCTCGGTGAATGTTGTCTGCTCGGTGGGTTCTTTCACCGAGTTGTTTATGATGCTCGGTTACGTTCTTACCGAGTTGTTCTTGTTGCTCAATCGGCTTCCTACTGAGTTATTTATCCTGATCTGGCCAACTTCTGCATTTAATTTCCATAGCGTAATTAATGTGGGGTCTCTCATTGGGATATGTGTGGACCTAAATTTGGGCCTTTCTTTGTGATTTGAGTGTCGACCTCTTTGGTGGACTCTTGTATATATTTAGTTTCTATTTTTAGTTTAGGAGTAGCTTTTTTGGGGGCAGCAGTTTTAGGAGAGAGTTGGTAAGGGTTCTTGGACAGAAGATAGAGTTAGGATATTTGATAGAAGGTTTGTAACCTCGCATGTAATAAGATCATTCTGTAAAATAGTTGAATGTATATGGCCAGAACCAGGAAGGCCTTACATCCCGACATGTTATGAGTTTGATGAATTAAAGTAAAATATTTGTTGTTTCTTCTCTCCTTGTGTTTTTGCTTCCGTGTTGTTCTGGAAGGTGGTTCAGATAGTTGGGAATTCCTTGGGCCCCTATTCTCCCTACCCTCCTTGCATCTCTTTAGGCAGTTCTTAAGGAAAGTGGAGGATTTGAGGAGAATGAATTTGTGTGAAAATGTTTTTATGAAATTTTTATCATTACAAATTTAAAAATAACATTCAAAAAATGTATATTAATGTAAAGTGATTCTTATGAGTGTCTTTAAAATGTGAGCTTTTTCTTAAGTTTTTATATGAAGATGGGATCAAAAAACTTATAGGCATTTTTGTGCTTACTCTCATTGTTATAATTCACAATATAAAGGCAAAAATGATCTATGTTATCCATTTGTTTCTATCAAAAATAATCTCATAGGTAATTTTGTGTGGAGACAATTATTTGGTTTTTACATCTTTAGTTGGATGGTCGCCTTGAGTCCTCAGATTGAGCTCCCTTTCCTTTTGGTTTTCTCAAAAGGAATTTTTATTTTAGTTTAGCTATGTGGAAGATAAATACTCTATTTGGAATCAAGAGGATGATTATAAGTAAGATCAAGGTTGTTCATGTGAAAGAAAATTTATTAGATGTGTTTTTTCAATTAGATTATGTCATCTTGTCCAATTTATAGATCATTGAAGGATTTTCAAATGTTGCTGGAGGATTTTGGATTCTTTATGATAAAGGTGTGTGTTACTTCATCAAATTAAATTATTTAAAATTTTACCTTTTGGAAAGCATACTTAAGATACATAATCCTCTAATAATCTCTTGTTAGATTGATTCCATATATTAGTCCAACCCAATGTGTCAACCTAAACATTATGAGGAAAATCTAAGTACTAGATCCTTAAGGCCCATCTTAGGGATTTTGTTAAAAGTACCTTTAAACAAATTTATCCAAAAGTATTTCTTCAATCGTACCTTCAAATGAAGGTCCATTCCATGAAAAATGTATTAAGATATAAAAATCCTATGAACCTTTGAATGAAGATACATTTATTTGAAGAAAATCTTTCAAACAAAATTTTTTGCTAACTTTTTCTCCCTAGACACACAAATATTTTATGTCCCATCAGTAGGAAACACTATTGGGGTTCTAACTATGTTTCATTGTTAGATTCTACAAATAAGAAAATATCCAAAACCTAATTAAATAACTTGTATTTAAGACCTAGTAAAATAATTTAGATACAATAAAATTGTTTAATTGATGATATTAGAATATAAACAGTTAAACATAGTAAATTTCTATGAAATAAGAGACACACTGAATAGTATAAATAAATACCCACTTCCATAATTAAAAATGAGGAATTAGTGAAAGTTGTATAGATTGAAGTGAAATAAATAAGACTAGTAGTCACTTGTTACGTCTACTTTAAAATGTGTAATAAATCATTAGTAGAGTGCAAGACACATCCAAGAAAATAAGTAACTCTATTTATGAAGAATATATAGTATTGTGTACATGTATTTAATAAAAGATTCCATCTACTCTCATCTATACTATGTAAAATGATATAAGAAACCTTAAATATATATATGTAGGGAAAATAAGTAAACTATAATATAAATATAAATAAAAACCTACACTAGCACTTAATATAAGTATATCTAAAATTAGAATGCTGATTTTTTAGGAAAGTTAGGTAAGTAATTAAAGTAAGATATGATTCTGGAGTCATCTTTTTAAATTCAAGAATATATTTCAAAGTAATTTCCAATATTTTCCACCATTTTTATACCATGTTTCGACATTGTTTTGAATATCTTGGAGGGGCACTTAAGTGGACGGATCAAAATTTTAATGGTGTTGATCCACCCCGGAGAGTTTGGAGTGCATTCCACTGCGGATTAAATTTGAATAGTAATTTTCATTTTTCTAATTAAATATCCATTAATATTGATGAAGTTAGTACTTTGTTTGCATATTTACTTAATTTGATATAAGGAACTAATAAGGGTTTAGATGAAACCGTTGAAGGAATTTGTGCTGGTTATAAATTGTATGCAAAATCCTCTAGAAAACACATTGTATATATATCAACAAAATAATTTTTTTCTATATGGTCTTACAATAGTTATGTATCTATGTTTTTTATTTTGAGTATCAGTTACAAATATTTTATCAATACAACCATGACATAATAAAAATAGAAGATCTTGTGAAAAATTAAATACAATCCCCTTGTGAGTACATGCTATTAAAATAGCCTATTCAAGACTAAGAATCACTGCTCAAAAATACTCTTTTTACTTGTACATTATCTAATCCTACTATGGAAGACCAAGTTTTACCACCTAGATTTCCACATTAGATGTTCTTATGGGATTTGAATTTAGGTCTCCACTGCAAGAATTTAATGTCTTAACCAATTAAGTTGAACCCCTTAAATTGGCTATGTATTTTTTACATGTAGTCATTTATTGTGACAATGCCTCATGCTCCAAGGGTGACTATTTAATTCCTGCTCCAATGTAGTTTGAAAAATAAAAATGGTCAAACTAAAGTCATATAGGTTTTAAAACCCTATTAAAATTTCCAAAAATAAATAATTGGACAATTTTCAATAATGTCATGACCTAAAATAAACACTAAGTATCTTTGAGACCCTTAATACAGTTTATATTAATATATGCAATTTGTAAGTGAGATATTTATTATTAAGGGAATTAACAATTAGTGTTGGGTTAGTGGGTTGAGATGTATAAATGGTTTTAAAGAAAACCTTTATAAATGAGTTCACATATTTATTCATATCTAATCTAGCTTTTCATTATTGAGATTGGAATGTAGATGATAATCAAAATTGATTTGGAGTTAGATCCAAGAATGGGTGTTAACCTTGATTGATTTGGTAGAAATAACAAGGAGATATAAAAATCTTAACAAATAAAGATACATATGATTCCTAATGAAATTAGGGAGGTATTTCAATTATAATACCATATGCAAAGAGGATATCAAAATATAATTTTGAGAGGCAAAAATAAAATTAGAGTCATTGTTAATATCCTATAATGATATGCATGAAATGCCATTGGTCTATTTGGTGAATCTCCTAGGCACCTACATTACTTACCTCAATATTTAAGTATTTAAATTGGAATTCAAAATTTCCCACCCCTTTTGTAGTTTTTATAAGCCATCTAAAAATACATTTGTATGATTTATTGCTATGTCCTTATATTTAAAGGCATTTATTTGTACTCATTTATAATCCATTATTCAAAATTTATTAACATTTAAGGAAGTTGCTTTGTAGGAACATTATAATTTGAGCACTTAAAGAATCTAATTTTTCTTTGTATCATTATAAGACATTTGCATGTTTGCATGTTGATCTTTAACAAAGCTAGAAAGCCAACATTTTCTAGGAGTTGACTTAGGACAAATTTTTGCCTTATATTATGTAACATTTAAATATTGACATTCCTTAACATTTAAGAAGGCAAGGAAAACTAAATAGATGATCAAATAAAAGTGTTTACGAGACCCAACCAAACCCACAACTACAAATCATATTTGCATATGTAATAACCTTAGATCTATAAATACAACCTTTCATAAAATTAATTAACTATTTTAATTTTCAAAAAAAAAAAAAAAAAGATTTATCAATTTTAATCTTAAAAACAAATCAAATTTAATACCAAATAAAAATTATTCTTCATTAAAAATATAACTAAACATTTATTGTTTATTGCATTAATTTCTCTTAACATTAATTTTAATTATTAAAATTTAGCTCTTAATTAATTAAATATATTTAATTCATATATACATATAATATACATTTACATATATATAGTGTATTATATTTTAAGAATTTAATTTATATAGAACCAAAAGTATTAAAATAGTATTAATTTTCATGTAAATAGTTCACTTATTCCTACATACAGATTGAACTAGGCTCGAATAAAGTATTGATTATCCACTTATGACGAATCAAAGAACTCTTTTATACAAAAGAGAAATCTTAAAAATGAGAGCCTTAGTGAGGAAGCAAAGAAATTGAAGCAGAAAAATGAAGAGTTAAAGCAATGTTGTGTAATGAAAGTAAGATATGATCCTCATCGAACCTTTTTAATTTAAGAATAAAATATGAATTCACACTTTCTAATGTTTTTCCACTGCTCAGCTTTTTGCTACAACTAATTAGGGATTAGTTAGAGATCAATTAGAGATCTTCATGTTGTTTTCAGCAACGTTCTTATTCGGATAGAGAAAAATAAAGTAACATTCTTAATGAAGAGTCACTTTTTTTATGATCTCTACTTGATTCAAACGGTTTCTTACTTTTTCCAATTCAAGTTAGATTTCTATGTATTATATTATTTTGTTTCTTAAGTTTTTGTTTTGTCAATAGTTTGGTTTCTTACTTTTCCAATTCAAGTTAGATTTCTATGTATTATATTATATTGTTTCTTAAGTTTTTGTTTTGTCAATAGTTTTATCAGACATTATGATTATAATATGTTTGATCCTTCACCTCTTAAACATCTGGGTAGAGTCACCGTCTTAAAAAAGAACACAACTGCAAACCATTAATAAAAGTAGACTTTATGATAAAGATGTTTAGATCTCTCCATACATTGATACTCAAGCTGAGACCGAATTCTGAGATCAATCTCCACCAGAGTCTTTGAACAAAACAGTTGTAGCATTCTAACAATACATGAGTTGCAGGAATGTCATATCAAATCCTAAACACTAATTATCATCATTGTTTACTGGAGCAGTTTCGCGGCTTAAATAGGCAGCTTTCCGAGCTCTTTCCAGGAAATTTAATTATGACATAGGTATCCGTCTCTGATAGGTAACGTGTTTGTGGGGCATCCAGGATTTTCTTGTTTGATTTAAAGTGGCGCCTCATACAAATGCGAAGTTTTTTTTGTGTTATGGCATTGTGAGTGGAGAATATTATGGAAATTATAATGATGTTAAAGTACATGAAAATCAAGTGTTGAAATTGTGAGATTAACCTTCATTGTGAAGAAAATGATCTTTCTTCATTGTTTTTGTTTATAGTATTGAGCGTTCTGTTTTTGAGTTGATATATGACTTATACTTTATGAGATTACTTAGATGATCTATTTTTAGGTTTGCAGATGATTAATAGTATATGGGAGTACATTTAGGCGGTCTATTTTTAGGTCTATAGATGACTTATAGTATAAAATAGTAAATACATCTATTGATAGGTAATTTATTTGTGGGGCATCCAAGATTATCTCAAATTGATTTGAAGTGGTGCCTCATACCAATGGGAAGTCTATTTTTGTGTTACAGAATTTTGAGTGGAGAATATTATGGAAATTATAATGATGTTGAGTACATGAAAATCAAGTATAGAAATTGTGAGATTAACCTTCATTGTGAATTTCTTCATTGTTTATAGTATTGAGCGTTTTGTTTTTTAGTTGATATATCACTTATACTTTATGAGATTACTTAGATGATCTATTTTTTGGTTTGCAGACGATTAATAGTATATGGGAGTACATCTAGACGATTTATTTTTAGGTCTATGGTTGACTTATAGTATAAAATAGTAAATACATCTAAGAACTCACATGATATCACATAATTGCAATCAATAACCCATAATTAGAAAGTATAATGTTAAAGGCTTCTTAGATAGCTTAACTTGCAAAATATTGCTTTGCAAAATGAAATAGCCAAATCATGTGAGACATATCTTGTCACACAAGATTCCTTCTCATTAATCTAGGAAACTATATTTAACAATCCAAATGTCCATTGTAACTACCCATGTTGTGCTCCAACTTCTTCATGATAGTATATGACAACATAGAACAACCCTTCCCTAGTTTTGATGTATTAGGTAAAACCCATCCCACCTCTTCTCCCTTGGCTCCCTTTGCATGTTTCCCTAGTCTAGCCTATTCCTCTTTCACTTGTCTAAATTCCCCTAAGAAAATTGGAAAATAGTGACTAAGAAAAAAAAAATGAAACTGACTCAAGAATCTTTAAAAGCCTCCAAAGAAGCTTATGCCTTCCCCAAAGGCATGTCCGCCTAAGTTGTCACTTTGTGAAGAGAAAGTTCAAAAGAAAGAAGATGATTTTTATTCACGACTCAATAAAAGGGAGGTGACAGAAAATAACAAGAAATTATATTGATATAGGTGTTGAACAAAAAGGTTGCATTAAACCAAAAGATTGTTTGAACTAATGCAAAATTAGATCAAGAGAAACTTAATGAGAAGTAGAATTTGGTTTCCAAAAGAACCTTAATTTGACCTCCTCAAAAAAGGGACAATAAAGATATTGTGAGGGTTGGTAGATGTAGCACACTCTCATCCCTTTCAACTGATTGAGAGCGTGGGAGGATTACTTGGAAAACATGAAAAATATCTCCTACTTATCAATTTCAAACTTTATTACCCAAATGGATGTTATGGACATTATCCTTGACATGGACAAATAACACTTGACAATCGAGTGATTCAAGTGTAACTAGACAAGTTCCCAATTTCACATAGCTAGATGGTTTTTAGGATGTTAGCTTGAACACTTAAATAAGAGATAAATCTGATGACAACCTATTTATTTTATTGTGATTAGAATGCCCAAAAAAAGTCCTCTCTAATAGAGTTTTATCTATTTAATCATTCTTGTTAGTCAAATAAATTAATCATAAATCATTTTTAAAATATATTTAATAAAAAAAATTCTAATTTATTTCAGATTCAATTACTAATAACTAAATGAACAATATTGATTACAATAATATTAACTATAACAAAGACTAAAAATGATTTTAACGTATTATTCTTATCATTAAAGTGAACTTGAAGAAAACTGAGAATGTGAAAACACGTGGGAAGATTTGGCCTACGTAACTGTTAAATCTTCAACT
>MU226682.1:194398-205179 GCA_018584345.1 Thuja plicata
AACCATTCATTATAGAGCCCCTTTAGCTCATCAATTGATAACTAGAAAATATTTTCCAGAGCAAGTCAAATTGTGATATTTCTATTAGGATTTAACTGTGTAGTTTTTGAGTCAAACCCATTGACTCGTTTTTCATGAGTAATGTTTCACAATAACTCATATCTAATAAGAATGAATGGAACACTTAACACTCATTACATCTAGGTGATACTCATAGGGGTGAGGCATTGAGCCTTCTCGAGAAGTCAACCATCCCAATATTGCTCAAACTCAAATGCACTTAATCATGGAGTTTCCTCCAAGGTTACTCCCACTTAGCTTGCTACCCCCATTTGCAAAACCTTTAAAAAGTGGTCTGCCTTATGAAACATTCACTATAGACCCCCTTTAGCTGATCAATTGATAAGTAGGAGAAATTTTTCACAACAAGACAAATTGTGATATTGCTATCAAGATTCAACTATGTAGTTTTCGAGTCAAACTCATTGACCCATAATTCATGAGTAGTGTGCTTCATAAGAACCTATCTCTTATAAAAATAAATGGAACATCTAGCACTCATTCCATCTAGGTGATACTCCCAGGAGTGAAGACATTTACTGGGATGGGCAACCTCTAGAAAAGGCTTGATGTTTCACAATTAAATAAATTTACAAGGTGAAATGACATGCACACCTTGTTTTTTGCATAATTAGGTGTCCCTACATGAAGTTTGCAATAGTTCCATAGACTACTTCTATTGATTTTATAAGCTCTAAAAATATCTATTATAAGTTGTCTATCAACTATAATTCAAAAATAGATCAATCCATACTATACTCTATAGAAAGATCCATTATCAAATCTATTTTTATTTCCATTACTTTAATAGGGGAAAGTCCCCAGTAGCCGCCCAGGCTGACTTCGCACACCTAAAACTCCTAAACCGTAAGTTGGAATTCGATAATTTTTTTGGTGTATCTTTGTATCTGGGTTAACTGCTTAAAGCTAAGGTTTCAACTTTTGGGTATTCACGGGTCTCTCTATAGAGACCATCGAACACAGAGTAGTAAAAAAATGGCCTTTTCAAATTGTCGCCCGATACCTGCTATGTTCTTGCACCAATAGTCTTTTACTCAAAAATGCCAATACTTGTGGCCAGATGTCTTAGTAGTCATTACAAAATATCCCAATAGTGGTGCACAAATGGGCCAATTACCAACCAAAAAAGGTAAAAAAATGATCGGCTATTAGTACATGTGTGATCGGCTATCGATACAAGTGTTAACATTCTTGGGGCTCCTTTAGTATTAGTAATTGGGAGGTCAACATGACAAAAAGGTCACGGTTATTAGAAACCTAACGACTGCTGAAGACTTTTCCCTAATTAAGATTCATCTCACTATTCCTAAATCTCACTTTCATGTAGTCAACATTACTTTAATTTTCTTAAGGCCCCATTTGGTTGAGGGGTGGAATTGGATTTTGATGCCCAAAACCAGGTTTTGGGTTCAAATCCGCCATTTGGTGCATTAAAATAATAACCCAAATATAGTTTCCATCTTCCAATTTTGGGCTAAAATGAGGGTTTCCAACTTCTACCCAAATAGGTGGAATACAATTTCAAAATCTGGTTTTATGTTTTTTAACCCCATTTTATAATTTCGTCGAGTCCGTGGGTTTTGTGTGAATTGGGGATTGGGATATAATATTAAAACATTGTAAATGACATGAAAATTTCATGAGAAAAATGATAAAACAGATTTAAAGGAATTATATAACGTATAAATACAAAAATTATAGAACATTACTTGTTAAATTCTTCCCCAGCCATCAGTGAAAGACACTAAAGGGCTTCCTTCCACTCATCAAGTTTCTTCGGGTACCTGCCCTTCTCTTTATAGCTAATGAATGCTCCAGCGTATACTCCCATCTTTATGTGGCGGACATCAGAAGGCTTCACTTGATAAAAGACGGGGATAATTTTTGTCATGCGTTCTAACATGAGAAGTAGCTCATTCAAACACCAAGCTGACTCTGCATATCCTTTAGAAAAGATGGCAATATGTACCTTAGCAGAGCAGATCGCAGCCTCAATAATTGAGGGAAAAGAAATTTTGAGCTCCTTTTCCTGGGAATCAAGAAACGCCTCTATTCCCAACTACTGAAGAGAGTTGTAAAGCCGTGTAACCAATGTTCCTTTGACATTAGGGCCTTTGTGGTTGATGAACACATCAAACAATTTTGAAGATTCACAAACCTTCCTTCGTTAGCCCATAGCATCTATTACAGAGAAAGCATTAAATTCATGATTTTCCTTTTGAGATGAAGAAGGAGATGTCATTGAATTCGAGTCAAACCTGAACAATCCGTTTAAAATAGAAAGAAAGAGTAGAAGAAATAGGGTCTGGTTACAGTGTGCTGAATGAAAGAGCAGTTTATGTATTGACAACCAGACACAAAAGATGGATTGACTCATTCATCTTCCAAGTCAACCAAATAGTCCAAACTATGTCCGAAGGATGCAAAACCAAAATTTCAAAACCCTATTTTGAAATAATCAGGTTTTGAGTCCAATTCCAACTCCAATTTCCCAACCAAACTAATATTCTCCAAACATAACCAAGGTAATACCTTTCAAGAGAAAAAAAAAATGGAGCGCGATTGGGAACGAGCGGGAGCGAGCAAATTCAAAAAACTTTGCCCCAACGGCTGCTAGAATCAGCCATGGATGCAGAAAGAACAAAGACCATTCATCAATCATGGGGGTTTGAGCTATAGCGATAGCTTAGATAATGCTCGAATTGGTGATCGGTCAAACTCATGGAAGAAAACACATTTAAATAGTTTTCCTTTTCAAAACCCTACGCACGATTTCAAGAAACCCTGGGGTAATGGTCACTCCCGGGATAAAACGGATGCGGCCTCAAGACATAATCGAAATATGAGGAATGATAAACAAAAGGAGACTATGCATATTTTTTATTTCAGACAGATCGAAGGAAAGTTCTAGAGACCTAAACTACAGGAAAAGACGGAGGAAAATTCAGAAGAGGTATTCCCTAGAATCAAATTTCCAAATGCTTCTAATATTGTTATTAATAATATTGCTTGGAGTGAGTCTATCTCCTTTCTAGAGAACCATGCTTTCTTTATGAAGTGGGTGGGTAGATGGCCTTCGCTCAGTTTAATTAGGGATTGGTGTTTTAGGAACTGGGGACATTCTTTTACTCTAAAAACCATGGCCAATGGCTTTATTGTAGTCACAGCCCCAACCCCAAAAGATAAGGAATGGGTTATGAAAAATGGGCCATATATGATTGATGGTAAAGGTTTATATATAGTGGAATGGTCAAAAAAATTTGACCCAGAGAAGGAGAAGATCAAAGAAGTGCCAATTTGGGTATCTTTACCTAACTTACCTCATGAATATTGTGGGTTTGAAACCCTAACCCTTACTGGGAAAAAGCTTGGCACCTTTCTAAAGGCTGAAGAGTGCATAGTAGAAATGAACATGGCCACTTGTCCTAGGATCGTGATCTTATGGCAGGATGTTCATCCTTTGCCTGATACCTTGATTATCACATCTAAGGCCAGGGAGTGGAGACAGAAAGTGGTGGTTTTGGGGGAGAAGGTCCTACAAGGGTTTGAGACAGAGGAGAACTAGGTGCAGAATGTTGATAGCTTCAGGATAGATATTGCCCATGATGCTAATTAGATTCTAAATAAAGTAATTCAAATCACTGAATTCAGTTAGAATATAGGTTCTGCAGATTGAGAGTTGCAGAACCTCATGGCTGACAGAACAACAAAAACCTCTTCTGGTTCACATGGGTATGGACAGACATGGGGTAGTATCAAGGATACCATTGATGACATTTTGGCCAATGAATGGGTGAGTGAAGGTCACAAAAAATCACAAATGGGATTTGGCACTTCAGCACGAGGTGGAGAACACCTAGAGGGATCTTTATGCCTTGGGGGTGTTGATAAACAAGTGGAACATCTGAAAGGTCAAGTGAGTCATATAGTGAATATTAACTCTGAATTAGAGGTTGTCAGTAAAGATGGACTTTCTGAAACAGTGGCTTTAGAACAAATGCTTACAGAGCTCTCAGAAGAAAAAGGGACAAAGTTGGGAAAGTCCTTTAGAGACTCAGAAATGCCTTTGCTGAATGACTTCTTAGAGAGTATTTAAGAGGAAGGTTTCAAAGATATCCAAATATCTTCAATAAGAAACTTGGAGGCCACCTTTGAGGTGGTAAAGGATAGTAGTGGCAGCATAGAATCTGAATCAGAAGAATCAGAACATTCAGAGTCAGAGGGGGAGGATGAAATAGGCTTTACAGATTCTTTTGGTCTAATTGCTATTAGAACTGTCGAACAAATCCCTTCTAGCAAGAACAAATTAGCAGTAGGAGAAAAGAAGAAAAGGGGTCAGAAAAATAATAAGGCAAGGATTGCCTTGGCTGGAAATGTAGCTAACCAGTCAAAACTGCTTCTTTCAGGGACGGGCTTCGCCCCTCCCCAATCATTATGAAAACCTTATCGTGTAATGTCAGGGGCTTCAATGCCCCTGACAAAATCCGCTTGATCAAAAGAGCCTTTGATCAAGTAAACCCAGATATTGTTTTTCTCCAAGAAATAAAGCTTAGTAAAGATGAGGTAGTTAGCTTTGCTATTAGATTCAGCAGATGGAAAGTTTGTTCCTCAGAGGCACAAGGGGCATCAGGAGGATTAAGTATATCGTGGACAGAGAATACTCTGGAAGTTACAATTAAGGCTATTAGCCGTTGGTGGATATGGATCGAAGTAAAATCTAAACTGATGCACACTAGTTTCCAAGAAATTAATGTATATGGCCCAAATAACACAAATTTAAAACAAGCTCTGTGGCGAGAGATAACAAATGTACTTAGCAACAACACATTTAAAATTTTCTTACTTGGGGGTGATTTCAATGCCATCACTAGCCCTCTTGAGAAGAAGGGAGGATGTGGTTGGGAAGGGCAGAGCCAGAGAGATTTTTCAGACTTCATTATAGATAATGGTTTGGTAGACTTGGACCTGAGAAATGGATTATTCACTTGGACTAACAAGAGGAGTGGATTCTTAAATATTGCAGAAAAACTGGATAGGTTCCTATTGGTAGGGAACTAGGTAGAAACTAGTTGGACATGTGAGGCAGAAATCTTACCGATCTTGGGGTCAGATCACTACCCAATTTGCATCCGATTACAAGCAGATATTGCTCCAGATCGAGCCCCATTTAGATTTGAAGCTATGTGGCTTAGACATGCAGAATTTAAAGAGAAAGTCACACATTGGTGGAAGGAGGCCCCGGAGAGGCAGGGGTATAAGGCTTTCATGTTTGCCAAGAAATTATAATACATGAAAGAAAAGTTGAAGGGTTGGAATTGTGAAGTCTTTAAGAATATCTTCAAGGAGAAAGAGACCATAGAAAGGGATCTAGAACAACTTAACACAGTTATTATTTCTAATGGAATGTTAGAGGCCATCTTTGAGGAGGAGAATAGATTGAAAAAATTACATAGTGAAGCTTTATGCCGTGTTCAAAAACATTTTGGAGGCAAAAATTGAGGGAGCTGTGGCTCAAAGAAGGAGATAGAAATACTACCTTTTCTCATAACTTAGACAAAGTCAAGAGAGCTCAGAATAAAATATTTTCCATTCAAGATAATGGTGGGAGGGTTTTGGAAAAACTGGAGGATATAAATCAAGAGGCAATCACATATTTCCAAAGTAGTTTTTGGAGTGATCACACTGAATTAGATCAGAATTTTGACCTTAGGGAAATCATACCGAGCAGTATTTCTAATGCCCAAAATAACTTGTTGAAACAACCATGCACGTTGAAGGAAGTTAAGAAATTTTTTTTCAGCATTGGAGCTTAGAAGGCCCCGGGCCCAGATGGATTCTGTGCACTTTTTTTATCAACATTTCTGGGACCTAATTGGGTAGGAAGTTTGGGGTGTGGTGGAAGAATCAAGGGAAAGTGGCTTTCTTTTTCAAGATTTTAATAACACCTTTATTACCCTAATTCCCAAGAAGGAGACTAGGGTCTCTTTGGATGATTATAGGCCAATATCCCTCTGTAATACCATCTACAAAATCATTTCTAAGGTCATGGCTAATAGGTTAAAATCGGTTTTAAAGTTCATTATTTCAGAGGAACAGAGTGGATTTTTTCATGATAGGTCCATTCATGAGGGGATTATAATTGCCCATGAAATCATACATACACTTCATCAAACTAAGGTAGAGAAAATGATGATTAAGCTGGATATTATAAAATCTTATGATGCAGTAAACCGAGAGTTCTTAATCAAGGTGCTACATTGTTTTAGTTTTTGTCAGGAATGGATAAGGTGGGTGGAATGTTGTATCCAAACCCCAAGATTTTCAGTTCTTGTTAATGGCAGCCCACAAGGTTTTTTCAAATCCAATAAAGGCATCCATCAAGGGGACCCAATTTCACCCTTTCTATTCATCATTATGGCAGAGGCATTGGACAGATTAATCAAATTTAAAAGGGTAAGTGGGGCTTGGAAAGGCATTAAGGTGGTAGAGGAGCTCCCCTCTTTTTCACATCTTCAATTTGCAGATGATACAAATCTGCTAGGGGAAGCATCTATAAGGGAGGCAAGAGTCATGAAAGGAACCTTAGATTCTTATAGCATAGCCTCTGGGCAGTGCATAAACTAGCAGAAGTCTGAAATTTATTTCTTTAATGTAGACTGCAGAAGGCAGAGATCCATTTGATGAATCTTAGGGATTCGTAGTGGTAACTTACCTAGTAGGTATTTGGGTATACCACTTTTTAAGGGAGTCTCTAAAGAAAACCTTTGGAAATAATTAATAGATAAGTGCACAAGGAAGATGGAAGGTTGGAAGAGAAAATGGTTAACCTTTGCTGGCAGAATTTTACGTCTTAAATTAGTCATTAATGCAATACCAATTTTCTCAATGATGTGTTTAAAGATTCCTAAAAAGTGAATCAAACAATAGCTGCAAAAATGAGGAAGTTCTTATGGAATGGTAAGAATGTAGAGGATAAAAGACCCCTCATTGCATGGAGTAAAGTTTGCAAACCAAAAGGTGCTGGGGGTGCAGATTTGAGAGAGTGGAATCAAATGAATGAAGCTCTTGGAGCAAAGTTAGTATGGAACATCTTCCAAAATCAAGATGTGTTATGGGTAAAACTACTTAAGAGCAAGTATTTAGATTCTTTGGAAGCTGAGAGGATTCTGACTACTCCTAATCCTCCTAAAGGCTCTGCTGTGTCGAATTTCATTTCCAACTATAGACCCATAATAACACAACACCTAACATGGCAAGTTGGTAATGGTAACAGTGCAAAATTTTGGGAGGACTCCTGGAATGGATACTCAAATCTTGTGGATAACCCGGATTATTAGGATCTTAAGGCTCTATTTTTTGCTAGATGGGGTATCCATGTAAGATATTATGTAGAACTTAAACAGGGGCCTTTGGGGGAAGGTTAGGTTTGGAAAGACTTTGGGAATCTTGGGTTGAACATTAATCAACAGACAGCTATGCGAGATATATTGGCTACTCGGAGTGTCAACATTAGTAATAAGAGGGATGCTATCATTTGGTGTGCAGCCACTAGTGGTAACTATTCAGTGAAGTTGGGTTTCCAGCTTTTACAAAGAGTAGAGGAGAAGGAAGTATGGTCGGCAAGACTCTTATGGAGCTAGGAATGTCTCCCCAAAGCCGGGGATTTTGCATGGGTGGCTACGAAAGACAGAATTCTTATGGGGGTTCGAAGATAGAGATTAGGTATTCCTGGCCCATCTAGGTGTTACCTTTGTGAGGAAGGTGAGGAAGATGTTAACCATTTGCTGGTCTCTTGTAGTATTGCAACAGAGTGTTGGGAGATGCTCAGAGGTAAATTGGGGTGGCATGCCCCTCCCCCAAATAACTTAAAAGAGATGTTTTATGGATGGCCAAGGGTTCCCATGAGATCCACATTTTCCTCTACATGGGCAGCGGGCCCCTCTATCCTTATCTGGGAGATTTGGAAAGAAAGAAACTGGAGACTATTCTAGAATGAAAAAGAAGATATTAATAGACTTAAGCAAAGAATCAACCTTGCAATTGAAGAAATGGTCAATGCTTATGCAACTGCAATCCCATTGTCAACTCCTTTCAGCAAGTGGGACTAGTTACTCCAACGGGCTTGGAATGGGCTAAGATGCAGATCAGGACATATTGGAGGAGTCAGATTAAAATAGCAACATAATAGGCAGGAGGTGAGTTGGGTGGCTCCTAAGACAGATTGGATTAAAGCAAATTTTGATGGCGCTTCCCAAGAAAACCCGGGACCATCGGGTGCAAGAGCCATTCTTAGAGATAAAACAGGTGAGATCCTGGCATATGGGGCACTAAGATTACAAAATGGAACTAATAATTTGGTGGAAGGCAATGCAGCATTATTGGCAGTCAAGATGGGGGTTGTAATGGGGATAAAAAAATTTCACTTAGAAGGAGACTCCTTGATTCTTGTTAATGCCTTAAAGAATGGGCGCGCGGAGGCATGGCACTTACAACCAATGGTTAATTCTGTTTTGTCAACTATTCAAAATTTCACAGAGTTTCGAATTACCCATACCTATAGAGAGGTAGAGAAGCAGATGTGCTCTCTAAATGGGCATTGACCTTTGACAAAATAGGCGAGCTGCAATTGGATTTTTTAAAATCCAACGGTCAAATTATTTTCGAATGAAATTTTTGGTAAGAATGGTGGACAGTTGGGTGCCATCTTTTAACATTTAATTTTATGGTGAGGTGGCATTTTTGTCAGATTGTAATTATTCAAGCTCATCGGCGGCGCTCGATATTTATGAAGTGATATGTAATTATGAAGTGACAAGGAGTTGTAAATGGGCTTCACACTCGTGGGAAGTGTCATCGTGGAATTACGATGGTAGTGGGAAAGCAGAGTTTTATTGGTTCAAGTGGAGATTAGACGCCTCATGGAAAATGAAGGACAAAAGAGTTAATTGTGCTTATTCTTCAATGATGCCCAATTTTTTAAATAATGATCCAAAGTTGTATGTTTGCATTTTTAGTTTTTGTGCAGGTTTAGAGCGACAGCAGACAACAGATAGCAAAATGCATGCTAATTTCACTGTGACTACGAAGAGACAAATGAAGTCCTTCCCCGGAGCAACGAGCAAGGAAAGAGTCTCGGGTCTGTTAAAGATTAAGACGGACGTCATGGTGCAAGCGGTGCTGGGTGTTTTAGGCCCAAGTTTCCAAGAATTTTAGCTTTTGCGTCGAGACAACACGACAATCATCTCCATGGTGATGGCTTGGGGCTTGGAATTAGGGGAATCCACAGACACAGTGAAGTAGGTGGCGGAAGAGCTGTTCGAGGAAGATTTTTTGGGAGATTTGGAGAGCATTTTAGAATGGGCAGTGCCTGGCTGGGGAACTGATATTTCAGAATGCATAGCGGATGAGGCTGAAGTGGAAGAACACGGAGTGATCCCCTTTGTCCGTTGGGTGGGCAAAGTTGGAAGCGTGGACTATTATAATCAACGCTGGATTGAGTGGTGCAAAATTAAGACAGAGATTCAAACAGTGAAGGCACCTTCGGTAGCCTTGGATGTAGAAGTGCAAAGGGATATTCCAAGGAGGGCTCGCTCTATAATGCAGCGAAAGGCAAGAGTTTTTTCCCAGTAAAGTAACAGATTGATAGAATAACAAGGTCTTTTTTGTCTATATTTTGTCTGATAGCCTTGTTTTTTGTAAATATATATATCATCGGCATAGTTATGTATGAAATTGGTGGAAAAAGCTTATGTATATTGCACAGTGGGTTTTAGGGTTCTAGGAAATCTCTTCTGAACAGGAATGCAAAGGGGTTTTTTGTATATGAAATGTAAGGGAAAGTAGACAGTTTCATAAGGTTATTTCTCTCTACGACTTAGTTATAGCTTGTTTTGAGTCCTTCCTTACCAAAATGCAGCTTTCGAAGTACACTGTAATGTTTTATTTCAATATTATTAATATATAAAATCTATTAACGATGAAAAAAAAATTTCTCCAAACATAATATAAATACTAAACATCATACAAATACTAGGAAACCACACGCCACTTTATAAAATTCGGCATGTCCCACAAACAAAAGTACCTACCTATTTCAGAGCTGGAAACCTATGTCACCATTAAATTTCCTGGAAAGAGCTCGGCAAGCTGCCTATTTAAACGCAGAAGCTGCTATTACCAAACCCATCTGAGAAAATGGCCATCAATCCCTCCTCAGACGTTGAAAAGCGTGCTTCAATGAATCTCAAGGATTTGAGGTTCACCCAGCTCGATATCGGCCCTTCTTTCACAAATCACAATCTCCCCAACGTTATAGAAGCGATCTCTCTCATACTTGGAGGCCAGCTGGATCCAGCTGTGCTCGGTGATATGACTGTGCACACAGACAAAGAAGGCGTTGTGTGGTGTGAGAATAACCGGCGTCTCTATGTTCTCAGAATGGCCGGCGTTCAATCCGTCGGCGTCAAGTTAAACAACAATGACTACATATCTCGACGAATCAAAGAAGCAGATAAGAAAACGCTGAATGATCCAGACTTCATGCCCAGGATCAGAGGTGAAACGTCGGGGGTTCAAATCCCGCCACCGTCCACTTCTGGGCAGAGCGTTGATGAGGAGCAAAAGGGGACTTCTGTGCTGGGATTGGTGGGCGCTGTTTCTGCTGCTCTTGTGGCTGGTTACTGGGGATGGAAACTTTATAA
>MU226682.1:303479-327193 GCA_018584345.1 Thuja plicata
AAATAAAATTCTTCTAATTTATTTAATTATAAAGAAAACCCCTCTTTTAATTAAATAAATAAAAATCCCCACTTAAAGCACTTTATTTGATGAAAAAGGAAATAAATTAAATGAAAATTAAATAAAATTCTTTTTTTCTTCACATTCTCCTAAGTGGTGGGTTTTTGCCTCTTAATCATAGCCTTTGATTTTTGCCTCTTAATCTCAACCGTTCACTTTCCTTTAAAAGGAGACCCCTCCTTTTCATTCTCAATAATCATCTTTTTCATAGTATTGTTATGCTCCAGGTTTGGAGAACAATTTTGGAGGAGGATTTGAGCACTCAAGCTTGGTTATTGCAACCTCTCTCTTCTTGTCTTCTTCTTGCATCCATGGCTACTCATGTAGATTAGATTCATATTAGATTAGTTTGCATATTTCCTTTCATAGATTAATCTTGCATTGTTATCATTTAGATTAATTTCCTTTCATGCATTGCAATCATATAGAGTAGATCTCATTTTCATGCACTGAATCTCTCATTTCATGGTGTACTTGCATGGGCACAACTAGGTCAATCTGAGGGCCTTCATCACACACCTTTGCACTCAATGACTAGAGAGCTATGAGTCGATATTTGAGGCCTCATTCTTGAGCAACCATGGATGGAATGACCCATAGAAGTGTGTCGACATTTTAGCACACAGCTTCCATCAATGAACCTCAACATTGCCAAACAACAACCTAGTAAGCTTGAAGTACCTTGAAGCGAAAGAATACTTACCAGAAGAAGCACCTCGCCAAGCCAGAACATTAGGTTCCTGCAAAGCGCTGCAGTCCCTAGAGGCAAGAATCTGAGAAAGCTCCATATGATCCCGCGCTGAGCCCCCTAATGGCCAATCAAAAGAATTTTTCCATCTATAACCAACAGCGAGGCGCAGATTGCAGGCCTCCTTGTAATGAGCCACCTTATCCCAGCCAGCAAGAAGGAAAGAATCATAGAGAGCTTGCAGGTGTGGATGAGAGATCAAAATAGGACGATTGCCATTGCAAGAGTCACTCCAAAATAGAGCCTCAGAGCCTCTATTACAAAGTCAGAAAAGGTGACGCTTCACTAAGTGGGCACCTTTCTTGAGGGTAGTCCACACCATAGAGCCGCAACCCTCCAAAGGAAACCTTGGGATATTGGAAGGATCAACTCCAGGGAGATACTTATGCGACAAGATGTGAGCCCAGAGTTGAGACTGGCTTGATCACCAACGCCAATAAAGTTTGGCAGCAAGAGCTTGGCCACTCAAGATAGCAGAATGAAGACCCAAACCTCTCTCCTTCTTGGGCCTACAAACAGTATCCCAATTAATAAGGCTCCATTTAGAATTTTGCAGGCTCTCGCTCTAAAGAAACTATCGAGAAAAGGTATACAATGCCTTAAGAAAGTAAACAAGGGCTGCCTGAACCATGCTTCTATAAGTAGGAAGAGAGTGAATCACAGATTGGAGGAGATTCACCCTTCTAGTTGTAGAGAGCCATCTATGAGTCCAATGATTAACCTTATGTCGCAACTTATCAAGAAGGTTCTGCCAAAAGAGCTTGGGTTGTCTTCCCACCACAATAGGGATGCCCTGGTAAGTCAGAGGGAGAGATTGAATCTGAAATTTGAGGATATCAATAATCCTCTGCTGAATAGGCCTAGGAGTATTGAAGAAATAAATAGAGGACTTACGGTCGTTGATTTTCTAGTTGGAAGTAGCCAAATAAGTATCCAAGGTGATCCTAAAAGCTTCAGCTTTCCGAATCTGAGCTCTACCTGCAAGAGCAATATCATCCACAAATTGGAGATGAGAAAGATTGGGCAGACAGTTTTCCCAACACCAGCAATGTATCACAATTTGGGAAACTTGAGATTTAATAAATCTACCAAGGCCCTCCACCCTAATAATAAATAGGTAGGGAGAAAGAGGATCCCCTTGTCGAAGACCCCAAGAGGCCCCAAATAACTCAGAGGGTTCACAGTTGAGAAGCACCGAGAAGGAGGGAGAAGTAACACAGGTCAAAATCTAGCTCACCCATTCCAAACTGAAGCCAAAGCAAGAAGAGTTTTCCGTAAATAACCCCCATTTAACTCTATCATTGGCCTTAGCCATATCTAGCTTGATGAACATAGAACGCTCTTTAGAGACATACATAGAGTGGATGGCTTCAAAGGCAATAACCACTCCATCAAGGATTTTTTTCATAGCAACGAAACCTCCTTGATCCTCAGAGATAATCAGGGGAAGCCAAACTTTAAGTCTTTCAGCAATTAACTTAGTAATGACTTTATAGACCACATTACAAAGAGTGATGGGTCAAACGAAATCGAGTTGATTAGCCCCTTCTTTTTTTGGAATAAGAACAAGGAAAGTAGAATTCAAAGCTCTAAGCATTTGTTTGTTAGAAAAAGATTCTTGAACCACAGCTAAAAGGTCCTGATTAATAATATCCCAAAATTCGTGAAAAAAATCAACTGGGAACCCATCGGGCCTAGGAGCCTTTTCCTTCCCCATGCTGAAGACCACATCCTTTGATTCTGACAGGGAGATCGGCCTCATAAGAGAATCATTCATCTCTGTGTTTAGAAGAGAGGGAATACAAGACAAGATAGTATTCTCCTCAATATCAGTAGGGGGAGAATCATCAGAGAAAAGAGCAGAGTAGAACCAAATAGCTTCCCTGGACACAGCATGTAAGGAAGTGAAGTGGAGGCCATCAGCATTGAGAAGAGAATAAATGTAGCTCTGGTTTCGACGGCCCTGCACAGATTTATGAAAGAAAGCAGTGTTCTTATCCCCTTCCTGAAGCCAATCAATCTGAGCCTTCTTCTTCCAATACATTTCCTCTCTGAGATCCCACTCATAAGTCTTTGGAAGCCTAGGATTCCTCTATGCGAAGAGCTTCCGAGAAGCCAAGATCACGGATCTTCCTGGTAATGACTGCTAGATGATCTTGATCCCTCTTCTTCATGGTGTGAAGATTACCAAAGCAAGTCTTGTTCCAGTTTTTCAGCTTTCTTTTGACATACTGAAGTTTTTTAGAAAAAGAGAACATAGCAGTGCCATACGTTGGGCCGTCATCTCTCCACCAGTGTACCATGAAATCATGAAGAGAAGAGTCAGGAAGCCACATTAACTAAAACATAAAAGGGGGATTCTTGACAATAGAAACACAATCAAAATTCTAGAAAGATATTATGATATGAAGATTTAGATTTGAATATACATTTTTATAGAACTATTCTTCTACACATATTTAATTTATGCAGAACTTTTTGATGTAAAATATTTTCGATAAATAATCATTATAATTTTTTTATTAATAATCATTAGAACTTTTAGATACTATAGTTTTTTACTTTTATGCAGAACTGTGATCTTTGTTTTTGATAGAGGTAAAAGCTTAGAAGCTGGTGTTAACAGTAAAACATGTCTACTCACTTTGACTGTGCCATTAACCTGCTGTTAATGTGCCTCCAGTCCCCTGTTATTTGGGCCAGCACCCTCTTGCTGCTTTAATCTATCAAAAACAATTAAGTTCATCCATCAAATTTGGGTCCTGATTTTGCTCACTCACAACTTTTTTAAGTCTAAATAAAGGGCTTAACCACTTGACCTACGATTAAAACAAAATCTTATTTTTAATTAATTTAAATATTCTGTAACTTCCTCCATGTGAAGAGTTAATTATTGTTTTCTCTTGTATTCTTTATACGCTTAATTGTTTTCAACGGAGCATCAGGTCAACATAAAACAGAATAGCAAGGAGCAAATAACAAAACAAAGTATTGTTTTCAATTGTTACCATCTTATTACACCACGCTTAAACAATATTATAATATTAAGTTTTTACTATTCGGGTGATGTATAATTGCCCTTAACTGCATATGCATGATTCTGTTAATACATCTTTAATACGTTGGAGTTCCTCAAATTGATTTATAAATTTATCAAAATATTGTTGGGCACTAAAATTTTAATTGACCAACCATTTTTATCAATTATTTAAATATTATGAAAGATTCAGTTTGCAATCAAATTGTTTTTATTTTCTTATATATCCAACATCTTTTTTTAAGGTGGACATCTAAATATGGATCACTATTAAATAATTTTTTAGTGATTGTTTCAGGTAGATCTATTTACATTATTCTTTAATTTTTTTTAAAATTTTCTTTTAATAAATTTATTAAATTATCTACATTAGCATATCTTCTATTGAAATTTGGATTCAAATTTGTGCCACAACTTTTAACCTGATCTAATTTACATTCCTACAACTTATTTTCTTTATCAATTCTAAATCTTATCTAATAATAAAATGATTAATTAATTTAGAACACCTCAACCCTTCAGTAGCTAAAGCCTAATTTGAATATCATATTAAAAAACCTCAAAACTAAAAACTAAAGAATCTAAAATAAATAAATAAAACAATAAACAATAAAATAGAACATAAAAACAGAGTGTGTAATTAAAAGAATACAATTATATATATATATAGATATATATATATATATATATATATAGTCCCATTCGGTTAAGAAGGCTTTTGATGATTTGCTCCCTATCCAAAATAAAGATAAAAAAATGTTCATTTCCACATTAGTTAACTCCCACCTTATAATGGTTGGTTCTTGTGGGATGCTTTTTGTCCTTTAATTTATCTGGGTGGTTTTTGTCCTTTAGTTTTTGGCTGCTTGTGTTGGTTTCATTTCTAATTCTGATCTAGGTTTTCTGTTGGCTTTTGTTGAACTTTCTAACTCCTAGTAAGAATTATATTTTTTTCGTTGATGAATGCTGTGTAAGAGTTCAGGACCTCTTCCACTTTTTCTAATGAAAATATTTAGGAAAATATAAAATTTAGGAAATTCTACTTTCCAAACTCTACACAAATTTTAAATAATCGTATAATTTCTTTAATTTTTTTTAAAATTTAGACTTCTAATGATTTAAATTTTTAAAGGGTCAAACTGTATTATGTTCTAATTTT
The DNA here is from genome assembly GCA_018584345.1 of Thuja plicata. Classification (NCBI taxonomy): domain Eukaryota; kingdom Viridiplantae; phylum Streptophyta; class Pinopsida; order Cupressales; family Cupressaceae; genus Thuja; species Thuja plicata. The sequence goes on from MU226682.1 coordinate 308,484, forward strand.
ATTTGAGCTCTGTATCTCTTCAATGTCGATAAACTGGGCATCATTTTATTCTTACCTATTCTTGAAGAATCGGAGACTAATTTCTTTATTTTAGCTAAGTATTTACTTAATAAAGAAAAATGTTGCTTGACAATACCTCTGGATCCCTATTTTACAGATATGGTGAAGCAAATAATGGGTTCGCGATATGCAAAAGAATTAATGCAAGAACAATACAAAGATATGAATACAACCTTGCATGTAGCTGCTGAGAGAAACTACGTGCATATAATGAGCCAGTTGACGAAGTGTAATCCCGAACTGTGTTATTCTTTTAATGGCAACGAAGAAACTCCTCTTTGTTTGGCAATGAAATTGGGGCATCTGGAAGCAGTAACAAAGTTGCTAAACTAGAGGCCAGCCGCTGTTGAAATAGCAACTAGGCATGGAATGAACGTGCTACATTTGGCCACCCAATTCAGTCAAATGCGAATTGTTGATTACTTAAATAAAACCGTTTGCCTATCAGAATTGGTTAACCAGGGAGTTGTCAAAAATCTGGGCGAAGGAAAAGTTTCTTCTTCAAAGAAAAGGCCTTAACACTGGAGCTGGAATCACTCAAATCACAAACAATTCTCTTGCTGAAGAAAACGATCATCCTGCAAACACAGATCCCTTGGAAAGTGAAGGAAAGACACCTCTGCATATTGCAGTGATGACCAAATCGTTACCTGTAAGAAAATGCTACTTATGCTTCTTTAAATATATGTTTTGGATTTAGAATGAGCAAAATGCTTCTTTGTTAGTCTAGTTTCATCTCAATCTTATGTTTGGTTTTTTAAGCCTATTTATGTTTGAAAAAATATCTACTTGATAATAATTATATTTATATTTATTAAAAGGAATAATAAGAAAGTTGTTTTGGAAATTTTTTGTTAATTTTAATCATTTGAATGTGAATATATAAAATTATATGTGAAAATACCAGACTTTTTTTTACTACAGCCTACATTAGACGGTTGTATGTTTATATTTGTCATGAATACAATTATTTTAGGGGAGACTATATCATGTTAAAGGATATAAATATAAGATGTCTTCACAATCAAAAGATTCTTTTAAAAGGATAGTTGTCAACAAAAAAAAAATTGTTTGAGAGATAAGATCAATTATCAAATTTTGACTTTGATTTCAATTTATTTTTATAATGTTAAACATTAGAATAATTTTTCATATAAGATTTATTTTTTAAATATTATATTATATTTATATAATCTATTTTTTTAAAATATTATATTATATTTTATACGATCTACAAAATTCAGAAACATTGTCACTATACTATAATGAAGACATTTTGAGAACATATGAACAGTTTTGAAATGCTCCTACACACTCCCCTAAACCTCACTACACACAATAAGAATGCATAAAACAGTTAGGAATGAATATAAAGGAAATGCCAAACGCGGTTGGTTGTGCCCCCTCCAAAAAGTAAAATAAAACTCACGTAGGTCAATAAAGAAATTTTAAAATGTTTTCTACCATGCCAAACATAGCCCTAAATGTAAAAAGCATTGTCTTTGCTCATTTCACAAGACATTTAGAGAGCGATAGAATTTTCAATAACGATGAACTATGCAATCGACTTTAAATTTACGGAAATGGACTATAATCTAAGACAAAAGAATAATCTCAATGCTCTGGTCTTTTATTTTTATAAACTAGTTTTTCATCAAGCAATAATGTCACTCATTAAGTGATTTGAACATTTGGGTATTCGATAATTCCTATGTCCTCTAATTCATTCATTTGTAGGATTTGATTTGATTTTATTTAGTGATTAGAAAAATCAAATTTTCATTAATTTTCACATTTGGACCCTGTGATAATGTTCTAAAATGTTGAGAATGTTGTATGGCATGCAATTTTTATTAATCTAATTGTAATTTTTAGATTTCATTGTCTGATTTAAAATTTCTATTTATTGAAACTATTGTAATGAATTTATGATCTCTGATCTTTTGATCAGCTCATAGAAGAATTAATGCATGTTTATTGTCATATTTGTGTCTTCTAATTTTCTTCAGATACAAGAATTAATGCATATTTATTGTTGTATTTGTATATTCAAATTTTCTTCAAGATGTTAGATATATCTTTAAAAAATTGCTTAAAGAACTTCAATGTATTAAAGATAGCCATTAAAGTCTATTAAAATATAAAGTAAAAAATCAAATAACAAACACATAAAAAATGGTATTATTTTGATTTCTTTCCATTCGTAGTTTAAGATTATTCTCTTTCTTAAAGAACATTTTTTGAAAATAGCACGATCACTCATAAATTTGCGTGTGGATTTTGTAGATGGTAACTTTGTTGCTTCGCATAAAAGGCATAAACAAGGATGCTCTTAACAAGGAAGGCTTAACGACGGTCGACATTGCAAGAGATAACACCAAGTATGACGAAAGTTACCTTATAATAAAAATGTTGACTAATTATCCTGCCAAGCACAAGCCTTTCTTACACAGCACCCCAAAGGTAAGCCCACAGAAAAAAGAGGGTGCCACTAAAATGGTGGACAAATCATTTGGTGAAAGACGCGACGCAGAATTAGTGGTGGCGGTGCTGTTAGCGACAATGTCATTCACCGCGGTCTTCACCATTCTGGGCGGTTTCAGGGCAGAGGAAGGGACAAGCTAGGGTCTCCCCTTCTGATCGGATTTCTTTCCTTTAAGTTGTTCCTCATATTTGATTGCATGGCCTTCTTTTTGTCGTTGTTGTTGGAAGTGATGGAAGTTCAGAGGGGGGGTGAATCAGAACTGCAGATTTGCATTATTTTTTAACAAGTCTCAAAACAAATGAACATTTAACATTCAAAGAATTGAATACATCAACTGAACATTTAACATTCAAAGAATTGAATACATCAACTGAACATGAAAAGAAAAATACTAGATATCAGAGCAAATTTAGACAACTCATAAAAAAGAGAGAGACACAAGATTTTGTGCTGAGTGGAAAACCCTCAAAACCATACAATTTTTTCATAGGGAGAAAAACCACTCGATTGGAACCTGTCAACTTTATTGAGCAACAACTCTTTCACTTTACATTCGTAGCTACAACTACTCTTCTTTACATCCGCAGTACAACTGCTCAGGGCTACAACCCTCTTTTCTTCTTTTGTATTTATGGTTCTAGTATTACATATACATATAACTGTATGCTTTCAACTTCATACACCTATATGCATAAGTAATCATATAGTAAAAATTTCAGAGCAACTCAAATGCTCCATACATAAGGAAGAATAGATGTATCTTTGTTACTAGCTTTTCTAATTTTTCACACACACCTACACTCCCTTAAATAGGGATACACTTTAGAATATTACAAAGAAACTATTTTAAAACAAGTTACTTAACTGTAACTGTTACAAGAATATCCACAAAATAATCAGTATTCCATCAAAAACCTCTGATAGGGTTAACTCATATTTTTCAAAAAAGAATCAATCTTTCAACTTCACAAACTGTCAAAAACTTTCCAAACTGAAGAGCATGAAACCATCTTTGCCACAAACCAATTTATCAACTATTAACCGTTTTCAACTGCCTTTAAAAAAAATAAATACCACTGTTTGGAAGTAAAACATCAGAACAGATGAAATTCATCTTGAAACATTGACCATGAATATTTCACAAAAAACCACAAGTGAGCTTCAAAAACAAAATGATTTTTCTTCAGCACAAAAACTTTTCATTTACCAAAAACAAATTTCTGTTTAAAAAAACTGAACGTTTCCTTGACATAGGCTAGAAAATAGAAAACACCTATGTTTCCATACATGTCAGTGTTGAAGATCATTAATACCTTTATTGTTGTTTTAGATAAAAACAAAGGAAAAACATTATTGAACACAAATCCCTCTCAGTGTCTTCGCTGCTCTTTTGAAGACCTTCAAAAATCTGCTCATTCAGATTAAAAAGGACCATCATTGCAATTACCAGAAGAAACTGAATAATATATATCAGAACTAGAGTATAATCCAATGAAGAAGTCTCAGACCAAACTATGTGCATTTGACCATGGCAGCGCCCAGGCAAGGGTTTCAAAATGAGACCTAAAATGAATGAATACCTTCTTTTGAATGCATGGAAAAATCCTTAATGAAAATAGAACTTGATTTGGAATCCACCATAGTTTCTTACCACGTGGCTTTATCATGCCCAAGTAAAAACAACTCACCACTTTAACCGAAAGTCAACAAAAATGATCATGAGTTAAGTATGTGTCACGATCAAGTAGAAAACCAAACTGCCAGGTAAACATAATGTGACCATTTTAGAATGCGAATATGCCTTCATTATTATTGGATTTTCAACAATTATTATGTCACCTTTCGCATCAAGGAAAATACGTCTAACAAACTCCCCCATTGTCCTTGAGGCAAAACCATTTGCATTCCCTTATATATCATATGAACAAATGTAAATGAATGTTCAAACTGACCACATAAACAAATAAGAGGAACTTATACTCAAGCTGACCACATAAACAAATAAGAGGAACTTATACTTACTTGCAATATGTCAATGATAAACATGCATTTACATCAGAGTGTATGAAACAAAATATACAAGGTAACACAAAATAAGCACCATAAAATGTCAAATCATTGTGTTGATCATACAACCACTGGAGGTTGACAAAGGACCATAAAAATAGATCTCATATAAACCAATTCATTTGCCATACCAAAAAACTGAGGCACGAACCTGTTACTGACAAACTTGTCACTGTCCCAAATCTGAATCACATTATAGCAATTACTGAGGAGCAAATAAAAAACTAAGGCACAAACCTGTCACTGCCAAACCTGTCACTGTCCCCAATCTGAATCACATTATAGCAATTACTGAGGAGAAAATAAATATTTTTCTCCCCCATTTTGCATCAAGGACCAAAAAAAACTGCTTTTGTGAAAAAATATTGACTGAGTGTAGGAGCAGAAACCGACACACAGTCTCCCCCCAAAATGAGAAAATCACTGGAACAAAGATTGAGAGAAGACCCCCAATCGAGTGCAAAACTGTTCAAAAGTGTCCCGAGGGAGGGCTTTGGTAAAAATATCAGCCACCTGGGCTTGAGTAGGGACATAAATCAACTGAAATTCATTGTCAAGCACTTTATCTCTTAAAAAATGAAATTTGATTGCCACATGTTTAGTTCTAGAGTGTAGGACTGGATTTTTACTTAATTGAATAGCACTGGTGTTATCACACATAATTGAAATGGGTTTGGAAACCAGAATACCTAGATCTGATAATTGATAGGTCATCCAGATCAGTTGAGTACAACATGCAGTAGCAGCAATATATTCAGATTCACATGTAGACAATGTAACACAATCTTATTTTTTACTATGCCAAGCAACCAACCGGTCACCAAGAAAGAAGGCACCACCACTAGTGGTTTTTTTATCCTCAAAAACACCCTAATCGGCATCTGTATAAACAATCAAGGTGAAACCATCATTATGTGGATACCATAAGCCAAAATCAAGAGTTCCTTGAATGTACTTAAATATCTGGTTAACTGCATTAAGATAAGATTGTTTTGGAGAAGATTGAAAGTGAGAAACCATGCAGACTACTTGCATTATATCAGCTCTAGATGCTGTAAGGTACAACAGACTTCCTATCATAGATCTATATGAATTTTGATTAACTGAAGGTGAGTCATCTTCTTTAACCAACTTGCAACTTGTTTCCATAGGTGTACTGACAGATTTGTAGTCAGGCATGTTGAATTTCTTCAACATCTCCTTGGCATATTTTGTTTGAGAAAAAAATAAACTATGTTCAAGCTGTGACACTTGCAAACCAAGGAAAAAGGTAACTTCACCCAAAAGTGACATTTCAAATTCAGATTCCATAATGGTCGAGAACTGCTTTGACAAATCATCATTAGTAGATCCAAAAATAATATCATCCACATAAATTTCAATAGCTAGTATGTCATCTTTGACAAATTTTGTATATAGAGTATTGTCTGCACTACCACGAGTGAAACCATTAGCAATGAGATGTTTATCCAGCCTGGAATACCAAGCTCTAGGTGGTTGTTTCAGGCCATATAATGCCTTTTTAAGATGATAAACATGATCTGGTTTATCAGAAGTTTCAAAACCTTCTAGTTGTTCCATATAGAATTCTTCTTCAAGATAACCATTTAAGAATGTTGTCTTAACATCCATTTTTTAAACAGTAAATTTCTTATAACTGGCGTATGCAAGAAAAATTCTAATAGATTCCATTCTTGCAACTGGTGTAAAAGTTTCACCGAAATCAATACCTTCCTGTTGAGCATAACCCTTACATACAAATCTGGCTTTGTTCCTTACAACCTTGCCATCTTCATTCAATTTATTTTGAAACACCTATTTTCCACCTATGACATTCTTTTCATCAGGTCTGGGAACAAGTTCCCATGTTTTATTTTTCTCAATCTGATTAATTTCATCTTGCATAGCATTCAACCAACAAGAATCTGTAAGTGTTTCAGTCATGATTTTTGGTTCAAAATTTGATATTAAGCATAAATGTTCTACAATATGAGCATGTTCATCATTTTTTGCTTTTCTTCTAGTTAATATTCCCCCTTATTTGTCTCCAATAACCTGAGATGAGGATGCCTTTTTTCAATGATTCTAGAAGGAGTTTTAGTCATTAGTTACTTTAGGAGTTGAACAGTTTTCTTGCTCATTTGAATCAGGTGTTTCTGAATCAACATCATCTAATTTTTGTTCATTAGATATGTTTTCTATTCTTTGAAAAGAAACTTCTTCAAAGTCTTTTTCATCAGTGTTGTTTAACAAGGAGCTTTCATCAAATACCACATTTATAGCTTCTATGATTTTATTCAACCTTTTATTATAGCATTTGAAAGCTTTACTATGAGTAGAGTATCCTAAAAAGATACCTTCATTAGATCTTGAATTAAAGCTTTCCAAAGAATCATTATCCTTTTTAATAAAACATTTACAACCAAAAATTTTAAAGTTCTTAACGTTGGTAGTTTTACCATTCCATGATTCATAAGGAGTATAATCAGTCCTTACTCGAATTTGAGCCCTGTTTAAGATATATACAAATGTATGAACAACTTCTTTCCATAATTTATCAGGCAACTTTTCTTCATTCAACATTGTTCGAGCCATTTCCTTAACTATTCTATTTTTCCTTTCCACAACACCATTCTGTTGTGGTGTACGGGCAGTTGAATACTACCTCTTGATACCATGTTTCTCATAGTATTCAATGAATTCCTGAGAGATGAACTCTCCACCCCGATCTGATCTTATACATTTCAACTTTAGATCCGTTTCCCTTTCTACCATTTTCCTGAATACTTTGAAGCATTCAAATGCTTCAGACTTCTGTTTCAAAAAAGTTACCCAAACCATTCTTGAGTAATCATCCACAAACAACATAAAATATTTTTCACCATTCAAGGATGATGTTTTGGTTGGACCACATAGATCAATATGCACAAGTTCTAATGGTCTATTTGATAGATATTCCTTGGTTTTTAAAGAAGTTTGTGTTTTCTTTCCTTCACACATTCTTCACAAATGTTTGCTAGTTTACTGATTTGAGGAAGACCCCTGACCTTTTTGTTCTTGCCGATCCTAGTAAGATCATCAAAATTCAAATGTCCTAACCTTTTATGCCATAGCCAATTTTCTTCAACTTGACTCATAAGACAAGTATTGATTAAGGATGATTCTTGAACTGTTGAATCTATCAAATTATAAATATTTCCACCTATCCTTAGACCACTTGCAATTATTCTATTCTTTTTTATTTTAATAACGCAACCTTTTGAATCAAACAAGATAGAATAGCCACTGTCACAAATTTGACTCACACTTAACAAATTATGTTTCAAATCTTCAACATAATATACATCATGTATAGGAGTATCCTTATTTAAATAAATGGATCCACATCCTGTGATATAACCACCTGAATTATCACAATACCTGACAAAACCTCCATCAAAATCTTCTAAGGTTTGAAATTTGTTTTTGCTTCCAGTCATATGGTGAGAACAACCGTTGTCCAAAACCAAATTTGCAGATTTATGATCAAATAGAGCAGTTTCCACAATTAATGATTTTTCCAGGTTCACATTTCTACATTTCCATACTTGTTTAGGCTTTAAATTTAGTTTACACTGATTTGCAAAGTGCCCATAGTGATAACATTGAAAACATCTAATTTCGTTCTTAAAGCCATATATTGATTCATTTCTTGCTAGCTTGCACTTATATACCTTATGACCAAATAAGTTACAAATAAAACAATAGCCTCTAAAGAAATGATCTGAAACCCTTTTTGAGGATTCTCCTTTTTCAACTGTATTAAACCTTGAACCAGATTGATCAATTTGTTTTTGTAACAAGGTTAATTTCATTTCCTTTTTATCTAATAACTTTCTTTGATTTTCAATAAGTTGAGTTGCATAATTCAACTCAGCTTGTAAACACTAGTTTTCTTTTTCATGACTAGAGATTAGTTTCTTTAATTTCTTTATTTCTTGTAATGAGTGAAGAAGCTCTACTTCAAGGTCCATGTCTTCTTCTGATTCGGATGAAGATTCTGTTTGAATTGATTCTGGTTTTTGAACATTTATTATTTCAGCCATGAACAATGTTTCTCCTTCCTCTCCTGAATCATTTGAGTGTTCTTTTGACAAGAGACTCTTCTTTTTGAAGTTTTTAAATCTTTTGTTTTGATTCCAAGGTTTCTTTTTGAAGGAATTTTCAGATTTTTCATCACTTTAATCTTGATCGGCATAGGGACACTTTGTAGCAAAGTGTCTTAATTGACCACAGGTAAAACATTTAGGTTTTCCTTGATATTTCTTTTTCAATTTTCTAACCAGCACTGCTTCAAGAGCATCAGTTATATCTGAATCACTCTCATCTAGTTTTTCAGCCTTGAACGCTGTTTCTTTTGAAATGGAACTAGTATTATTATTGATTCTCATTTCATATGCAGTTAGAGTTCCTTGTAACTGATGTAAGGTCATTTTAGAGAATTTTTTCTTCTCTTCCAAAGTAGAGATTTTAGTTTCAAATTTAGGTAGTACAGTTCTTACTACCTTTGAGACAATATCATGTTCCTCAATTTCCTCTCCTAATCCTCTTCTAGCATTTACTACTTCATCAATTCTTAAGAAGTAGGCTGCCATAATTTCATCCTCGTTCATTTTTAAATTATCAAATTTTGTTTTCAAAGTTATCAACTTTGATTCCTTAACATTTTCGTCACCTTGATAAATTGTTTCTAGTTTTACCCAAATGTCATTAGCAGATTGACAATACATGACTTTGAAAAACACATCTTTTGTGAGACCACATAAGATAACAAATTTGGCCCTTTTATCAAGTTCATACTTGGTTTTATCATCAGGATTAGTGGGTATGATTTTTGGTACAGTGTATTTTGTGACAACAACTTCCCACATATGAACATCTAGAGAGTTTATGAAGGCTTCCATCATGACTTTCCAAAAAACATAGTCAGTGCCATCAAATAATGGGGCTCTGGTGAGAGAGGCACCTTCATCCTGTCCCATTTATACTTCCAATATATCCCTTGATAATCCCTATAGGCATACCTAGGAAGGGATCCTATGCTCTGATACCACTTGTTGGAAGTGATGGCAATTCAGAGAAGGGGGGGGGGGGGGGGANGGGGGGGGGGGGGGGGGGGTGAATCAGAACTGCAGATTTGCATTAATTTTTAACAAGTCTCAAAACAAATGAACATTTAACATTCAAATAATTGAATACATAAACTGAACATGAAAATAAAAATAGTAGATATCAAAGCAAACTTAGACAACTCACAAAAAAGAGAGAGAGACACAAGATTTTGCGCTGAGTGGAAAACCCTCAAAACCATAGGGTTTTTTCATAGGGAGAAAAACCACTCCATTGGAACCTGTCAACTTTATTGAGTAACAACTCTTTCACTTTACATTCACAGCTACAACTGCTCTTCTTTACATCCGTAGTACAACTGCTAAGGGCTACAACCCTCTTTTCTTCTTTTGTATTTATGGTTCTAGTATTACATATACATATAACTGTATGCTTTCAACTTCATACACCTATATGCATAAGTAATTATATAGTAAAACTTTCAAAACAACTCAAATGCTCCATACATAAGGAAGAATAGATGTGTCTTTGTTACTACCTTCTCTAATTTTTCACACACACCTACACTCCCTTAAATAGGGATATACTTTAGAATATTACAAAGAAACTGTTTTAAAACAAGTTACTAAACTGTAACTGTTATAAGAATTTTTGCAAAATGATCAGTATTCCATCAAAAACCTGTGATAGGGTTAACTCATATTTCTCAAAAAAGAATCAATCTTTCAACTTCACAAACTGTCAAAAACTTTCCAAACTGAAGAGCATGAAACCATCTTTGCCGTGAACCAATTTATCAACTGTTAACCGTTTTCAACTACCTTTTAAAAAACTAAATACCATTGTTTGGAAGTAAAACTTTAGAACAAATGAAATTCATCTTGAAACATTGACCATGAATATTTCATAAAAAACCACAAGTGAGATTCAAAAACAAAATGATTTTTCTTCAGCACAAAAACTTTTCTTTTACCAAAAACAAAGCTCTGTTTAAAAAAACTGAACGTTTCCTTGACATAGGCTGAAAAATAGAAAACACCTGTGTTTGCATACCTATCAGCATTGAAGATCATTAATACCTTTATTGTTGTTTTAGATAAAAATAGAGAAAAAACATTATTGAACACAAATCCCTATCAGTCTCTTCATTGTTGTTTTGAAGACCTTCAAAAATCTGCTCATTCAGATTAAAAAGGACCATCATTGTAATCACCAGAAGAAACTAAATAATATATATTAGAACTAGAGTATAATCCAATGAAGAAGTCTTAGACCAAATTGTGTGCATTTGACCATGGAAGCGCCCAGGCAAGGCTTTCAAAATGAGACCTAAAATGAATGAAAACCTTCTTTTGAATGCATGGAAAAATCCTTAATGCAAATATAACTTGATTTGGAATCCACCATAGTTTCTTAACACATGGCTTTATCATGCCCAAGTAAAAACAACTCACCACTTTAACCCAAAGTCAACAAAAATGATCATGAGTTAAGTATGTGTCACAATCAAGTAGAAAACCAAACTGCGAGGTAAACATAATGTGACCATTTTAGAATGCAAATATGCCTTCATTATTATTGGATTTTCAACAACTATTATGTCACCTTTCGCATCAAGGATAATACGTCTAATAGTTGTTTATGGTGCTCGCATGGTAGACAAGTACGCCTCTAATGACGGAACATAAAGTATCCTTCATGTTTGTCTCCAACGCGATGATATGCACAACCTTCAGCATTGCATCGTATGGTTTCATGGCTGCAGTGTATGCCATGCTTGCTTTGGGTGATGATAAGCTGGCTTGGTTTATGCTTGGCTCGCACTTGCTTGTCTGCTGCTCTGGTAATTTGGGTCTCTATTACTTGGCTGCACAATTCTTAGTGAAGATAGTGATATTCAAGCACCTTTGTGGTGTACTTCACCTTAGTTCTGACCGTTTCGTGGAGTATGTGCGGATGAAACTAGAAAATCAGGGGATTTTAGACGTTGCGCATAGGTATAAAACCAAGTTCGGTGTCACCGCTTGCTGCAACTACAATATAAACGCTGGTGAGACGAAGCACAATAGTGGGCCTGTTGAAGTTTAGATGAGACTTCAAAATCATTTAATTGTGTGCGCTCAAAGCGCAATTGACAACATGCCTGAATTTCACGGTCACGCCTACTTGTCGAATGAATCTTATTTTATACTTAAAACATACTGATTGTCCAAAAAGATAAAAAGTATGCAACATAGACAACAACCCTAGAATGGTTGTTGTCTGTGTTTCATCGAGGCGTATTTTAAATATAGAGTCTTATTTTATATTCAAATTGGGTTTTGGTTTAGGATTATGGTGGTCATGTAACACAGACAACAACCCTAGAATGGAAGCAATAGGAGATCCATGCAAGACAAAAGAAATGGTTGGTATTTACCATAGCTATAAATGCAAAATAAATTTTATCATACTTCAGAGTTTGAAAATGTTGATCTTGTGTTTCATTGTTTATTAATTTAATAACTAAAGAAATAGTGTTAACTTAAATTATAGGAAAATAAATTTTCTCTATTGTAAGAAAAGAAAGAAGTAAAATTTGAATAGAAATTTTTTATATATATAGAAAAATATAGAAACATTCTATTTCATGTAGATTTTAGTTTTAAATTTATTCTAAAACTAATTGACAATTTATTTTAACATTAAAAGAATAGAAGTTATTTTAAGATTTACATGCCAAAAAAAAGAAATAAAACTAGAATAGAATTTTTACTCATATATCTAGAAAAATATAGAAACATTATATTTTTTAATATTTTGGTTTTAATTTTTTCCTAAAATTAATTGATAATTCATTTAAAAATTAAAATTTGTTTTAATTTTAGAATAAAAAATGATTTGCATTGGTAAAGAGAAAATAGAATAGAAATTTTGTTTATATATGTAGAGAAAAAAATTAGAAAGATTTTCAAATCTATATTTTAGTTTTAGATTTATTGTAAAACTAATTGTTAATTCATTTAAAAAAAATTAAAATAGAATTAAAATTAAATTAAAAAAAAAAATTATACTCTATCTACTTAGAGCAAGTTGATTTATATTAATGACTAAACAAGATAAGTTTAATTTTAATTATTAAAATATGCTAATAATATATTTTATATTAATAAGTACAATAAAATATAGAAATATCAAATCACTATTTGATAATACTCTTTTATTATTTTTTATCTAATATATTTATTAATCAAATAAATATTGATATAACCTTCATTAATTTGAGGTTGTGTATTGATTGAAAAAATTCTTCACCTATCAAACATTTGCAGCTATCTTTCTTTAAGGATGGTAGTTCATTCACATAAATATTGAAAGGAATGTTTTATTATATTGGTCCATTTTGAGTGGAGTAATCTTTCATCTAAAGTTTATATTGAGCTCTTCAAGAATAAGCTAACTCATAATTTATTATAAGAAAGATTCCAAGACTTTAAATCCTATAACATCCTCTCTTATGTGTTCCCGTAAGTTCACCATTCTCTTTTAATTTTGTGAGGTACTAAAGAAACAATATTAGTAACCATAGTTATCTCTAAATATTAATATAAATTTCTATAATCATGGAAAAAATGTTACAATATCATGAAATCCAATTAAGTTATAGTTTGTTTAATGTGATAAAGAATGAGTACCATTGCTTTAATTTTTGAAAATGATTTAAATGCATGATACACCTTATAATTTTTATCAATTTTTTTAAGAATTAGACATAAAAAGAAAAAGTTTAATGTATATTCATTTTAGTAACACTTATGAAAGATTTGATATTACTACAATGAAAGAGTTGATATCTTTATGTGAATGTTGGAAGCCTTGTCCGTAATCATTAAATCATAATCATTACTATAGCCCTAATTAAACTCTAATCCTAACCCTAAGTATAAATAAACCCTAACAATAATCAAACTCTTATTATAATGAAACCTTAAATATAATTAACTCAAACCCTAACTGTAACTTAAATATTTCCCTCTAATTGAACCCAACCCTAACATAAAATTAACTCTAACCCTAATTGATCTTCAACCATAACACAAATTGAACTACAACTCTATTCCTATGTGATCCATAAATATAATTTAACCCTAACTATAATCATAGTCTTAACCCTAAACCTAATATTTATCCTAACCAAACCCTAACATTGACCCTAAGATAACCCCTAACCAAAGTGTAATAAAAACCCTAACCTTAGTCCTAACTTTAATCATAATTCTAAACCTCACCCTAATAATACTCCTAACCCTAACCCTAATCCTAACCATGATATAAATCCTAACCCTAACAATATTATCAATCCTATCCCTAAACCTAATCCTAACCCTAACCCTAACCCCATGCCTAACCATGATGTAAACCCTAACCCTAACCCTAATCCTAAAATGAACCCGAAAATCTATCCCTAGCTATAATTCTAAATTTTAAATCTTAATCCTAACCTTGATCATGAATGTTAAACCCTAATCATAAATATTAATCGCTAATCCTAACCCTAACCCTAAATCTTAACCCTAATACAAACCCTAACCCTAACCATAATACTAATCATGATATAAACACATACCCTAACCCTAATCTCCACCATAACCCTAAATTATAAATGTTAAACCCTAATCCAAACCCTAATCTTAAATGGTATTTCCTAAATCCTAAATCTTAAGAAAAACCATAAAACTAAATGATAAACTCTAATTCTAAATTCTAAACCTTTATCAAGGATGCTACACTCTAAATGATAAAATCCAATTCTAAATGCAAAACCCTATTTCTAACCCTGATTGCTAAACCCTAATCCTAACTGAAACCCTAAATGCATCCCTAAGCCGAACTATGGCATGAACTTAAACCTTTATCCTTATCCTAACTCTTATCAAGACACTATCTCAAATAATAATAATAACCATAATCCTTACTCTAACCCTAATTGCAACCCTAATCCTAATCCAACCTAAAACCCTAACCCTATTCCTTACCCTAACCTTAATAATAATCATGATCCTTACCCTAACCCTAATTGCAATCCTAATCCTAATCCAACCTAAAACCCTAACCCTAACCCTATCCCTATTCCTAACTATTATGTCAATCCCAACTATAAGCATAATCCCAATCCTAACCATTATCCTAAGCCTACCGCCAACCCTTATCATAACCCTAAACATTATGTAAACCCTAACTCAAACCATAAACTTTACTCTAACCTTCATCATTCAATTTAACAAAAAATATTGAATTGAAAAAATTCAATTTAGTTTAACATAACCATAATCATAAACCTAAAATAAATTCTAACTATAATGCTAATTTAACCTTAATCCTAACCATAACCCTAACCCTAACCCTAACCCAAACCATAGCCTTGACCAAATCTAAACCTTTAACCTTAATTTAATTATAATTCCAATCCCAATCCTAATAGTAATTCAAACCTTGTCCTTAACATGACCAACACCCTATTCCTAACCTGAAATTTTTTATAATTATAATCCAATTCCTAACCCTAACCATGACCCTGACCATAATTCTACTCCTAACCATGAAAATAAACCCAAACTTAACACTAAAGCCTAACCCTAATTATAATAATAAATCTAAACCTAACTCTAACCCTATTGATAACTCTAACAATGATATAGATTGTACTCCTAATGGTAACCCTAACAATGATATAAAATTTAACCCTAAATGCTAACCCTAACCATATTAATTTATCCAATGTGTTTGGTGCGACGCGACTGCTACTAGAAAATATATGCTCTATATAAAATACGTCGAGATGTATCGAGGCATTTAATTTTTTCAACTTTAATTTTTATTAAAGGTGAATGATAAAAAAATTAAATGTCTCGATACATCTCGGCGTATTTTGTATAGAGTATATATTTGCTAGTTTCTCTCACAATGAGATATGTGGGGTCACTAAAAGGATAATTAAGATCATGCTGGGTATCAGTAGTTTCAATTTGTTGAGACCAGAAAAATAACCTAGTGATTTGAGAATACTTGTGGACGAAGAAAACAAATGAGGGACAAATGAAAAGACAGTTTCTTTTTACCTAGTATTTTAGGGGAGATCGTTGTCAAACTTGATTGCACTGCTTTGGACATGAAAGCGTGATTGCACTGCTTTGGACATGAAAGAAAGCCTTAAGATGCCAAGAAAAAATACTCCCAAGGAATTAGAGTTCATTTTGTGTTCAACTAATTTTCCAATTATTAGTTTCACAAAATTTTAAAAATTATTCATTAATAAATTATATATATACTAATAGTTACTTATTTGTACTTCAATAATTAGAACTTTAATTAGAAGAGTTGTCTAATTTTATTGTTACTAATATTACATGAATACTAGAACATTTGTGCATAAGTATTAGCTATTTTACAAGTGGTTACTGTGATGGTTATTAACATCTTTAAGTACCATTTAAGATACTTGAATGGTGAAATTAGCTATAATGACTATTTATTTTTATTTTTAAAGCATGTTCCTACCAATATGAGGGTAGGGCCCTTCATTAAAGAGAAAAAAATATTACATCTATTTCAGAATTACAAATGAGCCCTTCACTCAACATATTAACCCTCACTAACTAATGGGCGGAGAGTAAATCTCCCTAGTACTAATGAAATTAGCAAACGTAGCCTTATTGTAATCTAGCACCCTCCTTGAGAATTTCCAAAGCCAGGGCCAGAGTATTTCTTCTACCACCGCTTCCACATCAAAATATCAATGATCAAGCTAGGAGTCATCATACTCTGCAACCCACGCAACATAGTGTTCAAAGCCTCATGGTACCTAACCTAAACCATTTAATCGACCAGTCTTAGGGGAAAGGGACTAGTAGTGGCTATAGCTAACTTCGCGCACTCAATTGAGGTACCATACGATGTCAATTTTGGTCAATTTTTTTTGAGTTTTTCTGTATGCACCTTAACTGCTTAAAGCTAAGGTTTGGGCTTCTCACCAATAATGGTCCACTCCACAGAAGCCGTTATGTGCACATACATCTAAAAGTGGTCAAAAAAAGGTGTTGACCAATACTAGATACATTCATCCCCAATAGTAGTTCATCAAATGACCCATAAAAATTAATTGACCCCCAATACGAAATATAAAAAATGCCTAATTTAAAGTGTTTAAGTTGTTTAGTGGGTTTACGCATTTATTTTTTATGTTAGGAACGTGGGGGCATAAAATTCTCATTTCACCGCATGTGGTTCATTTTGGGGCATGTGGTTATTAACACCGGTGCCCTAAAACACCACTTTATTGTCCATAATTCATCATTTTTAATTCCTCCCGCCAACATTTTTGGTCTGCACCACTCTGCAACCACCATCGTTGACTTTGCAGGTAATGTCTTCGGCTTCAATCATGCTTCCTTTCTTGCATGCACCATTTCGCTGCCTTGTGTTTCATTAAAATGTTAAAATCTCGACGAGGGTCTCTATTTTTTTTGTTGATTGATTATCCATGTGACTAAAGGGTTACATTACAATGATTAAATCTACTTCTGCGTTAGACCATCATGCTCAATGTGGTGAATTATTATCCGTATCCATATTTGTTTTCATTATAATGATGAAGTCTTCTTCTGCATTCCTACATTTTGCATAGGGTTACATTAAAATGATGAAATCTGCATCTATGGTTTGTTTTTCATCATTGCTTCAAATGCCCACCTTTCTATTAAAATGTTTTACTATTTCATATATATCGTAGAGGGTTTCATTTTTTTTGTGAATGATTATCCGTATCCATATACTCTTCCATTAAAATGATGAACTTTGCTTCTGCATTCCTCCAATTTGCATAGGGTTACATTAAATGATGATTTCTGCTTCTGGCTTTGTCCATCATGCTTTATGTGGTTTGTTTTCTCATCATTGTTTCAAATTTTGACCATTCTATTAAAATATTTGACTATTTCTTATATGTTGTAGAGGGTTTCATTTTTGTTGTGAATGATTATCCGTATCCATATAATCTTCCATTAAAATGATGAACTTTATTTCTGGATTCCTCCATTTCGCATAGGGTTACATTAAAATGATGAAATATGCTTCTGGGTTAGTCCATCGTGCTTTATTTGGTTAGTTTTGTGTGGACAATTGCTTCAAATTCTGAACATTCCATTAAAATGATGAACTTTGCTTCTGCATTCCTCCATTTTGCATAGGGTTACATTAAAATGATGAAATCTGCTTCTGCATTAGTCCATCATGCTTGATGTGGTTTGTTTTGTCATCATTGTTTCAAATGCCGACCATTCTATTAAATGTTTACTATTTCATACTTGTGATAGAGGGTTTCATTTTTTGTTGTGAATGATTATCTGTATCCATATAGTGTTCCATTAAAATGATGAACTATGCTTTTGCATTCTTGCAATTTGCATAAGATTACATTAAAACCATGAAATATGCTTCTATGTTAGTCCATCATGGTTTATGCAATTTTTTTTGTCATCATTGCTTCAAACGCCAACCATTCTATTAAAATGTTAACTATTTCATATATGCGGTAGATGGTTTGCATTTTTTTTGTGCCTGATTATCCGTATCCATAGAGTGTTCCAATAAAATGATGAACTATGCTTCTGCATTCTTGCTATTTACATAGGGTTACATTAAAATGATGAAATATGCTTCTGTGTTAATCCATCACACTCTATGTGGTTTGTTTTGTCATCATTGCTTCAAATGAAAACCATTCTATTAAAATGTTTACTATTTCATATATGTGGTAGAGGGTTTCATTTTTTGTTGTAAATGATTATCCGTATCTATATAGTGTTCCATTAAAATGATGAACTTTGCTTCTGTATTCCTCCATTTTGCATAGGGTTACATTGAAATGATGAAATTTGCTTCAGTGTTACTACATCATGCTTTATGTGTTTTGTTTTGTCTGGACAGTTATGTACCATTATATATATATATA
>MU226682.1:337488-348297 GCA_018584345.1 Thuja plicata
CCAATAGTGGGTCAATTTTTTTATTTTTATCTATCTACTACTTGTTCATGTGTGAACATGTATTGGGGGTTGAATGAATATATTTTGGGTTAATTATGTATATTTATTGGTGTGCAAGATTATTTCGTATTGGGGGGTCTAATTAACGAAAATTGAACAAGTATTGGTGCTATGTCCACTACTGATCCCTTTCCCCTACTGCCTTATCTTCTCTGCACGTAGCTTCTGCAAAGGTTTCAATTTTTTTAAAAATATTTCCTCGTCATGTCTATGCCTTTCAATTAGAAATTCCTCACCCAGCCACTTCTTCACCGCTGACATAAGGTACTCATATTTCAAAACAAGAATCCTCCTAATCTACTCATCTATGGACTCCTTTAAGGAAACACATGTGAACCCGAAGAAAACATTGGAAGCAAGCCATTTGATCTTTATAGAGCCTTGAGATCTAGGGAATTCCACCGCTACCCCCACTTGAAAAAAATTCCATCCCCAAGAAGTGAATGGAGTACTGATCGGTTCAGGGATTTAAATCACATTCCTCAAAGTCACATGTGAAACTGTAGGCATTCTACACATTCTACAAATCCAGCACCCAACATAGTATCTCCTTCCCATATATCAATCTTATCCTGAATCTTTCAATAAGATATTTGTCAGTTCAGTAGGCACCTCGTGATCTGTCCAAATACTCTCTTTACTTTTATACTCTATCCCCAAATTGGAAAACATACCAGCCACCTTATTGGCCTCTCCATATATGTGAGAAATTGAATAAAAATACAGTTTATTCAATAAATCCTTAATGATCGTGACCCATTTTCAAATTTTCCATTTATTAATTTCATCTTTGTTTATTGCGTTGACATAGATCAGAGAGTCCACCTCCCTTATGTTCTTTTTAATACACAATAGGATACCACTGGCTATTGCTTCCAGCTCAGCCTCATTGTTAGATGCTACACCCACATTTTTGGCCAGCTCCCACACACATCTTCCCTCCTCATTTGTAATAATACAACATGCCCTTGTTGGGCCTGGGTTGCTCTGAGATGCCCTGCCATAATTTAGTTTGAGCCATCCTTTACCCGGGGCCAACCATTTGATGTCTCTCCTTTTCAATCCCCTATTCGGTTCCAAGCACGAGGGCGGATTTAGTAATTTTTATTTCCTTGGTAAAGTCTCTTCCCAAGAATTAAAGTACCAAGATTTTTAAACTTTTTGATTGGATTTTTCTACATTACATATAGCCTCCTTGATTTTAGAGATTAAATCAACATAATCCAGTTCCTTTTCCTGGAAAATATCACTCCATGTGTTCTTTTTCCCTTTTTTTTTGGCCAACTAATCAGAAGGTCACTCAACAATCTTACCTTACAAAGTAACTTTCTAGTGACCTCAATAACCAATCCTAACACTATTGAGAAAATGTATACCTATACAACAAATAGTTGATCGATTCTCCAAATATTTACATAGAGGACATCTAGTTGGGCCACTAATACCAATCTTTGCTATCCTATCTCGTATCAGGATTTGTCCATGTAAGACCACCCACAAAAAAGATCTTGCCTTGGGAAGCACAAACTTGTTCCAACACAACCTCCTAGGTCGTATTGTGTCCATATTGACGTTGTTCTAAATACCATAACCCAACTTTATAGAATATCTTCATGACATGACCACAAACCATATAATCTCATCTTCTTCACCAATCAATTTAATCCTCCTCTTATTAAAAGAAAGTCCATATATTCAGAATGTCATAGTTTGACACCATAGATAGATCCAGATCCTTCCACGAGTCTAGCACTTTCCCTAGCTTTTTGATGACATAGTCAGAAACCAACTTGCAATATCTATCTTCAATGGATGAGATCCAATATTAGCTATAATAAGGTTGTTGAATTCCTTTTCCACATTCCATGAATCTGTCCATATTTTCACAGAGTTACCATTGCTCACCTTCCAAGAGACGTATTCAATGATTACTTCTTTTATTTTGCACATAGATTTCCAAATTGCCACACTTCCCCTTGGATTAGCAATTGTTAATATTCTGATAGGAGAATCAATGTCCAAATACTTCCTTCTAATTATTTTCATCTAGAGTTTATCAGGTTCCTAGCAAACTTTCCTAACCAACTTGGCTCCTAGAGCCTTGTTAGCTAGGTAGTGGTTTTTTTTGCCTTTATATATTAATCTTTGCCGTCCACTTGGGAAAGTATCACCTTGTATTTTTTCAAGCTGTATCTTTACATCCATAACCTGAAAAATGCCACAGATTGTTAATTTGCAATTTCTTAAGCATCTTAAAAGAAAAGAAAAATGTCAGAATATTAACATGACAGCGAGGTGTCTGTGAAATGTAACAGAGCTTAAAACTTTAAATGTTTTACACTGTTACACAAAATATTTAAAATTTATCTCCACTTTACACTTGATGTACTATTGGACCAAACTTGACATTCATAGAGCACCACTACCACTAGTAGCAGTCCAAACAAGACCTTGGTCATTTTCTAGTCTCTGCAATTTGTATCTTTTTATCTATTTTGCAGAGGGTATGGCTTCACTCATCTTGAGTCCTACTTGTTATGCAAGTTTCCCAACTATGTTGGTAAAATTAAGCCTCAAATATGTGTTTAGTGATTATCTATTGTTGGTTTCCAGCAAATATGAAACTCAAGTATTTCTATTTAGTGATTATCTATTGTTGGTTTCCCACAAATATGAAACTTGCATGTTTTATTTGTGTTGATTTGCATCCCAACTTCTCTAGAAAAATGTTCCGATGCTTTCAAATGATCTCTTAAACTTTGGGCTGAAATTGTGTAGTGCTAATGAGATAGGTCAAGTTTTCTTTTCCATCCATTTTAATTTACCTTTATTATTTATCTGGAATGCCTCTTCAAGACCGATTCCTACCTATGAAATCTTCTATGCTCACTCTATCCATAATGTTGAAGGATTTCTCTCCTCTCAAAGCTGCACATCGAACTTATTTATTGTCATTTACTTTTTGTCTCTATTTGTGCATCCTCAAGATTTCCATTAGTACTGAGAAAAGCATACCCTTTGTTATGCTCTATTAGCTTCTAACCCTTTCTTCATAGTTGTCATACAAAATGAATATTTATACCATCAAGATTTTAATCTGAGACTCTTTTCTATCTTCCATGGATGGCTAAGGCTAATCATTTGAGTGGTTTGGTAGATTTTAGATCAATCACCCTTGTACCTCTTATCATTAGAACTATCATACATAACAGTTGGCATGACTATTTTGTGATTGTAACTGTCTTCTATATCTTCATGACTATATTGGTTAATTTTCCTTTCTCTTTACTAAACATTGACTTTCACTTCACTGTATAATATGCTCCTCATGTTACAACCATGTCTTTTGATCACAATGGTCTCAGTATTCCTGCCAGCTATGCTTCTTTCATATCATGGACTTTCATAATGGTTATATTTTGACTATTTTGGTGCCCTCCTTTCACTGTTGCAAAATATGTTCAACATTTAACCTGATTAGTTTTGGTGAATTCTTCTGTGAATGGTTGTTTTTGATTAAGTAAAACAGGTTTTACAAGGTCTTGAAACTCGAAACATAGTTAAAAAAGCATTAAGCCTAGTCTAAAACGTAACAAAGCAAAAATACAGAATAGGCCAATAGTACCAACAATAAATTATAAATCTCAAAAGTTGTAGTTGTATATCTCGTACTTTTGTTTGCATTTTTAAAATTCACAATTAGCATGAACCAAACTAAGCCTTCAACATTGGAGAAAATGAAAACTGTCTTGATTTGATTATTTGTTGCAACTACTAATCTTTTCACTCAAATCTTTCCTATTAAATTTGCAGTTACAAAATTGTATCCACAAAAAATTCACCATTTGTTTTAAGTTTTAGTTTGCAAAATAGAAGGAAAAAACATGTGCCTAATTTTTTATAAACGTTTACCAATGTAATTGCAGTAATCCATAACTACAAATCCACCAGACCTGAAACATGTCACTGCCTGGCTCCATGATGGATGGATAAGTTTTGAATTCAACAGTTTTATGTTTTAAATTCAACCGTGTTGGTACACGATATTTGTAAAAGAAATTGTGGCGACCAAAGGCTATGAAATTATAATACTGATGGCTACATATAACCATTACACCTAGAACTATGATCAATTTTACGTAGTTTTTGCAGCCTTTTATAAATGTATATATGTTTTCTTTTAAACTTCCAAGATCACAACGTTGATAAAAAAGTGGTAACCATATATAATAACACAGAAAGTAAATCCATACAAGACTATACTAATTAATCTAAATATAAAAAAACTAAATTCACAAAAGCTTGTAATAACTACTCCAAATACGCAAACAATAATTTCAGAAAATATTCCACCAGCTGTTGTATTTATAGGATTTTGTGATTGTACTCTGCAAAGGGGAAAGAATCATGAAGTAGAATGGCAGAAATGTAATTGCTCATTTCTATTGTTTCAAATACATCTTAGTAGATGCAACTGACTAAACTTGTTGAATTTCAAATCCACATATTGTAATCAAACATCCCACTAGATGTAACTGAACAAATAAGTTTAATTTCAAATACAAGTATTATAATTATACATGTTCTAAATTATAAAATAAATCTACATCTTACAAATTTTCAAAGTAAATGATAAAATTACATGTCTATCAATTTTCAAAACATAAAAAAAATAAAGTACACCTATAGTCCTAATGTCAAAGTCTATGGCTATATGCACACAAAAATATAAAGGAAAACTATTCTTCTTTTATGCAAAAACATTTAAAATATAATGTGTACAATCATCATAAGATAATCAAGACTAATGACAAGTTGTAAGTTCAAAATCAAATGCACCAATTACCATGCAACAAATTTTGAAATTTCAATTGACCTAACCTATGATACTAAAAAATTACATTCTTTGTACCCACAACTTATTTATTGCATTATGTATACTCATGCATTGCAAACACTAAACACTCTTGCTAATGTTTTGGAGGAACTTAGCTGCACTGTAGCCTTGTTTAATTAATTTAGATATCTTAAATTCATATATCTAAAAGCTGCCAAAAATTATTAACCATCAGCACCAGAATTTGACTTCTCCTTTCAATATAATTATGCCTCTCAAGTTATCAATAAAAAACAAAATTACTTCCTTTCATTATGACTAGTGGAATAAAACAAATACATAATGATTAAATTTTAAATTAATGAAAATGAATTGACAGATAATCAGAAAGAATAAATAGAAAAAGACATTTTCCTCTTTCTTTTTTATATCAGCAAACAACATAAACCTTGATATTTTATTAATAATAATTAGATTTATATTGTTTCCTTGTTCAGGGGAGCATACTGGTAGAAAAGAACCAGGAGAAGAAAACCTCTGATTGTAGCTCCAGAAGTCTAATTTAATAATACAAAGAAAAGCAAGGACATACCCTTGTATTACTGTAACATTTGAAATAAGTGGGGGAAGGATACGATATTCCTCTTCCATCCCAAGATGCACAAAGGAAAGATCTAAATTGATCAACCCAAAAATGATCAATGCACAAATGAATCAATCATTTGGAAATGATAGCGAAGAGGAAAGTCTTAAATTCCTGTTTTATTGAAAGGAATGTGTGATAGATTTAGAATGATTAAGGATTTGAATTGAAATGGATAGGATAAATGCACTAACCTTGAAATATTGCAGATCAAAGAATGCTGTTTTTTGAGGTCTATACTCTATTTCTGGAAAATTTGAAGTATGATCCGGAATTGGAATGCAGAGACGAACAAAACCCATAAATCTTTTTCCGATCTGACACCGTCTTATGAAAAAGGTTGACCTTGACCTACTAATCTCACCGCTGACCCAATAATCTCGACCCTGACCTGCACAGGTCCGACAAAAAATCTATTCGCGGATCGCGATAGTTCGCTGAAAAGGGTATCCAAATCTGAGCTCAAATCTACAGTCCTGAACCTGTACTTGCAAGAAAAAGAGATTTGTTTGTTGGGGTGGAGGGGTTTGCCTTGGTCAAACCCTGGTTTTGGAATAAACCTCAAATATATATAATTGAAATTGCAGAAATAAACAAAGTAAATGCATAAATTCACCTCGCTTGTAAAAGTCCTTGTGGAGGATTCAAATCCTTGAACCCACAAGTATGTATGCACCAATGGATCTTGAATTTAGAATGTAGGATATCTTCAATCAATTGCTTGTATATCTCCTAAACCAAATCTTGAATGGGTTTTTGAGTATGAAGAGGCTTGGAAGAAAGTGGATGGAGAGATAACCAAAAAGGGCACTATGTAGCTTTAATCTTTCAATGGCCTCCCATGGATCTCTTTGATGAAGGGATACTTGAATGTTTGATGATGGATGAATCCTTTCTTCAAATCTTACTTGATTGCTTGCTTGAATCTTCACTTGATGATGCTTAGGCTTCAATAGAGGACTTAGAGTTTAGACTTATTGACTTTTTTGCTTAGAGAAAATGAGAGGAGAAAGGCTCTCTTTTATATGAAATTAGGGCACAATCTTCTAAGGAGGTCGACATAGGAGATTTAAATTTCCATTAAAGTCTTTACCCCTAGAAGTGGACCTATGTTAAATATAATTTAGAAATCACTGTTTTGGAACCCGAAACAGCTGACCTGGAAGCAGGAAATAACTTTTGCAAAGACTGACATCCGAAAACTGTGGAACCCCAAGATTTGAACCAAGGGTCAAGGTCAAGGTCGACCTTGACCTAGGTCAGGGTCGAGGTCGACCTTGACCTAGGTCAGGGTCGAGGTCGACATAGACCCAAAAGTTTGACCCTGACCCTGAGGTCAAAGATCTCAGATTTGCAGTCCAGAATGCCAGAAAATGGCCAGAAAAAGGTGGAGAATTAGGGTAGAACAGGGGGAAAGCTAGGTCTAAATCAGGAACCCATTCAAGGCGCTTGACATGACCCCAAAATCACTTACTCAGAAGGCTAAACTAGTCTACCATGGAAGTGCTTCCATTTTTCGACTATACAATTACATAGAGGGTTCACACTTTAAGGTCATGTGTATCAATTTTTTTTTAAAAAGGTATATAATTCATCTGAGTTACACTGAGGGTGAGTCCATGAGTACAATATAGATTGAAATATTGAAATATTAGCTGGTGTATCACCTTGTTGATGGTACTTTGGTACAATGTGTACGAGTATATGGGAGCGGATGGAGATGTAAAAGAAAAGATAAACCTGCAACTTGTAAAAGGATTAGCCGAGGAATACTTTTTACAAATCCATCCTGCCTATATAAGAGAAACGAGATGCTGCAGCAAGGGGTTAGTGCTATAATATATGATATAGAAGGGGAATTACTGAATAACCCAGTATCAATAAGTTAGAAGAAAGATAGATATAGAAAATATAAAATAATCAATAAATATAAGAATCTGCTTTACATTAGTTACTGATATCCATATGAATGTATATAGCGTTGGACCATATTTATAGTATATTTATGAAAAATTTCAAATCAGCCGCCATAGATATACCAATTATGAGCCAAGGCTATATGTATTTTATGGATAGAAGCATCCTACATAAAATGATGTCCAGTCAACAAAGGTGATAAAAGGTATAAAGGAGTTAAAGGATGTATGATTGAATAAAAGCGTAGGGTATAAAGCTAGTAGAAGAATAATAGTAAGTGCATAAAATTAGGTATTTAGGAAGGGATGATAGAAATTATGTTACCATCGGTGCCCTATTTTTCTGTGTGCACAGTCAGCTCACCGAACACAGCCAGTTACAGAGTATGCGAGAGATCGCTTCTTGAACGTTGGGGTGCTCGGGATTTGTGAAAGAAGGGGCAATATCGAGCTGGGTGAACCTCAAATTCTTGGGATTCACCACTACACGCTTTTCATCGTCTGAGGGGGGGATTGAAGACCATTTTCTAATATGGGTTTGGCAATAGCAATTTCATGTTTTAATAGCACTTTTTTGCGTTTAAATAGGCAGCTTGTCGAGCTCTTTCCAAGAAATTTAATTGTGACAGCTACTTTTGTTTGGGGGACATCCGGAATTAGCTGTGTCGATTTGATTTAAAGTCGTGACTGGTACAAATCAGAAGTTTCCTAGTATTTGGGTTATGCTATTTTGAAGGCAGAATGTTATAAAAATTTAAGTGACGTTGATTACATTTTGAGTGGAGAATATTGTATGAAAATTAACGTATGTCGAGTATGTAAAGGAAAAGAAGAAATGTTGGTTGCTATGAATGCATAGAGATGGAAATTATTTATCTGTGTGTACAATGAGATAACATATGAGCGTAGCATTGTGATGAATCTAAGAAATTTCTCTAAGAGTGGGATATGTGGGGTCACTAAAAGTATAATTAAGATCAGGCTGGGTAGTAGCAGTTTCAATTTGTTGAGACCAGAAAAATGATGTACTAATTTGAGAATACTCGTGGATGAAGAAAACAAATGGGGGTCAAATGAAAAGATATTGTCTTCTTACCTACCTAGTATTTGAGAGGATATCGTTGTCAAACTTGATTGCACTGTTCTGGACACAAAAGCGAGCCTTAAGATGCCAGAAAAAAATATGGCCAACAAATTAGAGTTCATTTTGTGTTCATCTAATTTTCCAATTATTAATTTTACAATATTTTAAAAGTAATTCAATAATAAATTTTATATATACTAATAGTTATCTATTTGTGTTTCAATAATTAGAATTTCTAAATTTTGATTGGAAGAGTTTTTATTGCTACTAATTAATAGTGCATGGATACTAGAACATTTGTACATAAGTATTGGCAAAATTTTAGGTGGTTATTGTGATGCTTATTGGCATCTTTAAGTATTTGACGACACATTGAACTTACCATTTTTTGAAAATTGCATACATAAAGTCACATATGAAAACAAATAAAAAATGTTAGAACTCGATGTACCATATAAGATATGTGAATGCGTGAAATTAGGTATAATGACTATTTTTTAAATTTTAAGGAAGGTTCCTACTAGTATGGAGGTTGGGACCTTCATTAAAGAGCAAAAAAGATTAGATCCATTTCAGAATTAAAATGAGGCCTTCAATTAGCATATTAACCCTCACTAACTGAGAGGCAGAGAGTAAATCTCCATAGTACTAATGAAATTAGAAAAGGTAGCCCTATTGTAAACCAACACACCCTCCATGAAAATTTCCAAAGCTCGGGCCACAATCTTTCCATCTAAGTGGTTGCAAGAAGCCACTTAGATGGGTACAACCCACAAAATGTTGAATTTGAACTCTTCACCAAATCCAACCTCACCAAGCTTGTCAATAGGTTGAAAATCAACCTTCCAAACCACTTTCACACTCTCCTAATTCTTCTTGTCTTTTGAATACTAAATTCAACTTGGATTCAATTTGGGTATTAGGGACTCTTTCCCTAACCAAGACTCCAAATAGGGAATTATTCCTTTCTCAACACAACCAACCAATATAAGGTTTGGAACACCTTACTTGGGCTATATGAACCTGAAATCAACCTTTAGTTTGATTCCTAAACACTTCCAACCTCAATATCCTTTACTGACCTATAAATTCTACTATGTCTTACTCCGAGGGTTTCTAGACACAAATTTTGATTTTGAAATGGGACTGGGTAAACAAATTATAGATTTTATAACCCTTTATGATGTTTTAAAAAACCCAAAGTTGTCGAGGCCAACTCTACTCCAGCACCCCTGAACACTCACAAGACACAGAGACCTAATTGGCCAAATTAGGCTTGGTTTGCATAGCAAGTACTAAGGAATGGGTTCACAAAGTTGATGTAGCCATTCAAGATTGTTCGACTACCTCAAAATACCCCAAAACAACAATCTACCAAGTCCCACCAATCCATTCATTCATGTGCACACACATTTGCTAAATTGACTGGCTAAATACATGAATATATTTAGCCTAGGGCATGATCTTAAACTTAGAAAAACATACAATGAAATTATTTTGGAGATTTAAATCCTTTTGGCATTTTTGCAACTTTTTGAAAAAGGACAACAAAATTGACTCCAATGATCTTTGAAGTGATCCTAAACATAGAAGGACCTTGGACTAAGGTCAAAAACCTTTAAAACACCAAAATCAACATAAACACCTAAACACCTAATCAACTCTAAATCTATGGTCCTAATGGTCTAAGGAGACTTCAAGGTTTATAATGAACCTTAAAGACCCTTAGCCTTATAGGGCAGACCAAAAGAATCACATGGATGATCCAAATGATCCAATCCCTTTATTACATCACAAAGTTATCCTAACTCTTGAAAATGCAGGAGGTGCCCTGCACCATACTCCTCTTGAAAAAAGTAACTCAACTCTCTTGAGTTGGTATGTCTGCAAGTGTGATGCCAATCTTCTCATTGGCTTCAGGTGTCATCCATGAAGCATCCTCCAAGGGTTGATTCTTCCACTTGACTACAAACTCATAGTGATTTCTCCTTCTGGTTTGTTTACTCACCCTTTTTTCTACAATTAACTCAATCTCTGGAGCAAGTTGCTTGGGTAAGTCTTTTAACAACTCCTCTGATTCTGTATCCTGATTACCTGCATCAGACACATCACCAACAGTACCCTTAAAACCATATATGTCAGCTGTTATACACTGAATTTGCGCCTCTGATCTCAAGCTCTCTTGGTCTTGATAATCCAGTATAACATGGGAATCATCTCAAGGTTGTGGGACCTATGCTAACTGAGATGAGACCTCCAGGTTCTAGGC
>MU226682.1:348948-363001 GCA_018584345.1 Thuja plicata
CAGGAGTCTCAGAAAACCTAACTAGGGTTACAGATTTACAATGTACTCATTGACCCTAGGAAAAAATCTAATCTGGCCATAAATGTGCACCAAGTGAATCAATTAGATCAGATTTCCTTTAACTTGCGCCCATCCCTGTACTGGATTATGCATCGTGGACAAGCAACCTGGATAAAATTAGCTATACTCTGCACTAGACCCTGTCATGAATGCACACCAGCTGATCATAACCCCCAGGACGAGAAGTGACCCTTGACGGCCGCCGCTCAAACTTTCATCAATGAGCCATCGATCATGACCATGTCCTTCTGCCAACTGCACCCGAGAGCAATAACTTCTGATTGGACTCTGTATCTCTTTTCACGTCCCTGAATCCTCTGTTTCCCCACCAACATCGAACAAATCTAATTCTGGGATCAACAGAATCTCTGTGCATAGCCTTCTGCAATTGAAACCTCTCTGATCAATTCTGGAACACGAGCACAGAGGAACCATGGTTGCTGAGCGTTCACAGTGCCAAATCTGCCGCCAAATATTCAAATTCAAAGTCTAGCGACAACGCGACTGACCGTTAGTCTCCTTATCGCAAGCATCAGACCCTAACCATGGTAAAATCTCCAGACTTGGCGACAAAGCACTTTTTTACCTCTGTTTAACCCGAGCTCAGATCCAGCGACATCCCGACTGTGTGAAATCAAAGTCGCGAGGCATTTTCCTTAACTCAGCATTCCTCTAGCGATCCAGCGCCTAACTATCATCTTAAACCGTCACAGCCTGTCGCCTGATCGCCAGATGCTATCTCTCTGTCTTGAGACCACGCGACAAAGCCTAGTCGCCAAGTCGGGGAATCCTATGTCTGAGCCTTTTGACCTTTCTAGCGACATCCCGACTACCCCAAGGCGCTGAGTCGGGAGTACTTTTCACGTAGGGCACTTTTATCACCAGAGTACTTGGAGACCACCGTTGGATCATCTGATCTTTGCATCGGACGGCTGGCATTTAATCGTTTGAAAACTGGGCATACCCCTAAATCTTCCTGCGATCCTGCGACTGAAGGGAAAGAATCCTAAGTCGCCTAGTCGTGTGACCCATTTCCTTCATCTGGTGATTACCCGACTAACATCAGCATCCATCCACCATATGACACATGTCACACAGACACTGGTCCATCTGTTGTACACTGGGGAAGCTGAGTCATCATGCTGTTCTGGCGACAAGGCGACCAAGAGAAAATCCACTAACATCAAACAGCTAGTCGCGGGGTCGGGAGTGTTATCTCTTAACTACTATTTCATCATGAGACCACGCGACTGAAGAGAAACTTAACTGTTTTTCACAGCTGGATCAAGCGATCATGCGACATGAAGCAGATCGTGAAGTCGAAAGATTTTCCTTTGACTGCTGAATTCTTCTCGCGATCACCCGACTGAAGGTGGACCCCTGTTTTGTAGCATATTATCCCACGACATCCCGACTGAGGACTAATCGCGAAGTCTGAGAACCCAGACGGAATATTCTAAAAGGTCACCAGACTACGCGACACAAGGAAGGTGCAGAGTCGGGAGAAGAAAAGGAATATCCTCTGAGGTTGAAGTGATCAAGCAACCAAAGACTTGGGACCCACCTTCCACCAAGGCTTATGACATTATCTGGTGATCATGCGACTGAGAAAGGTAGCCAAGTCGGAAGACATCTGGGGAATATTCCAAAGGGTCACGCGACGCAAGAAAGACGCAGAGTCAGGGAAAAGGAAAGAATATTCGCCCAGGCTGAAGCGATCAAGCGACTGAGAAATAAAGCACATGCTCTTAGTAACTTAAAAAAAGTAACGATGAAATATAGGAGCCATGGCCTAGGGTTTACTACCTCACTTAAATATGAAGACTTAGGGCTTTAGGGTTTTGGTGAGGACATGAAGCCTGGAAAACAAGACAGAGGAAGCAAGACAGGGCAAACCAGGCCAAATGCACAGAAATGGGAAATTTGGGCAACATCAGCAACATTGAAGATAGGATATAAACCAATACTAGGAGGTAAGTCAATCTTGTAAGCATTGTTCCCACATTTCTTGAGAATTTTGAAAGGACCAAACTTTCTCATCATTAATTTAGTGTATTTCTTCTTAGGTAACCTCTCCTTTTTTAGATTAATCATCACCATATGACTGACCTCAAATTGAAAATCCCTTCTCTTCTTATCTGCACATTATTTGTATTTAGCAGAGGTATGTTTCAACTTGGCTTGGACCTGTTCATGAATTCCCTTCATTACTTCAACAAAATCTTCTACTAGGGCACTTCTCTTGGGTAAGTCCTTCACATCTCTGAGTTCCAAAACACCCCTAGGATGGTTAACATATACAATTTGGAAAGGATTTAAGCCAGTGCTCCTGTTAACTAAATCATTTTAAGAAAATTTTGCTTGAGCCAATATAGTATCCATGTAGAACCATGTTCTTGTGTGAGACATCTTAGCAAATTCCCAAGATACCTATTGATTACTTCAGTTTGACCATCTGATTGGGGATGGTAAGTAGATGAAAGTGACAAAGTTGTACCAAGTTTCTTCCAAAGTGTCCTCCAAAAATATCCTAGAAACTTTGGATCTCTATTTGAGATAATAGATAGGGGCAAACCATGGATTCTAACAAATTCTTTGAAAAGAAATCCTGCAATATGAGAAGCATCATGAATGGTCTTGCAAGGAATGAAGTGAGCCATTTTTCAAAATCTGTCAACAACCACATACACACTGTCATAACTAGTCTTGGTTCTTGGTAGTCCTAAAACAAAATCCATGCTAACAGAATCCCAAGATTTAGTAGGGATGGGGAGTGGTGTTTACAATCCTACATTTGAGGTATGTCCTTTGGCCTTGTGACTGATCAAACAAATTTCCACATACTTCCTTATATCTGACTGCATCTTAGGCTAGAAATAGAATCTCTTAACTAGATCAAGAGTCTTGTCATCCCAAAGTGTCTTGATAAACTTCCACAGTGCTTTTCTTTAATAATATTTTCCCTCATTGAACATATAGGTATACAAATTTGACTACCTTTAAAAAGAAACCCTTCTTGAATGATAAATTCTGAGAGTTTGGTATGATACTTGTCCCCTAACTCCATACAAACCTGATAGGCTTCCTTAAAATCTTCATCCACTAAGTACATATCCTTTAAAGTAGAGATACCTACACTTTCCAACCAAATTTCTTGAAAATTAAACTCCAACTACTGAGAGCATCAAAAACCTTATTAGCCACCCCTTTCTTGTGTTTGACATGGTGAAAGTGAAAGCTTGGAGATATTCCATCCATTTAAAGTGCCTATGGTTCAATTTCTCATGTCTATTCAGAAAAATCAAGGCATGATTATCACTATAAAAAAAAAATCTTGTGGTAATAATTAATGTCTCCATTTTCTTAGAGATTGAACCATATCATACATCTCTATATCATAAGTAGAATACTTTTGCTTTTCCTCATTGTGTTTCTCACAAAAGGATGCCACATGTTTACTCTCTTGGCTCAAGACACCACCAATGGCTCTCTTTCTTGCATCACATTCTATTTTAAAGAGCTTATGGAAATCATGTAGGAATAGTATAGGTTGTTGTGCAACCCATGTTTTCAAATTCTGAAATAATTTATGTGCATCATCATTAATCCAAACAAAATGACATTTTATACTTCCCTTTATGGTATCAATCATTGGTGCACTAACCCCACTAAAATTCTTAATGAACTTCCTATATAAATTAGCAATTCCATGAAATTGTTTTGCTTCACTAGCAGATATAGGAGTTGGCCAATTCAAAATGGCTTCTACTTTGGAGGGATCCATCTTTAAGTTACCTTTTAAGATGAAAAAACCAAGGAACACAAGCTCTTATTGCAGGAACACACACTTCTCCAAGTTGATCTTCAACTATTTTTCATGCAAAATTTTCAACACCATATCCAAATGCATTAGATGTTCATGTTCATTCTTACTATAAATCAAGATATCATCTAGATATACAACAAAAAAATTATTAATGAAAGATTTAAGAACCTCATCCATGAGCCTCATGAATGTACTTGTAGCATTAGAAAGACCAAAAGGCATAACAACCCATTCAAATAAAGCTTCATTTCTCTTAAAATCTATCTCCCACTCATCTCCCTCTATGATTCAGATCTGGTGGTAGCCACTTTTCAAATCAATCTTATAATAACACCTTGTCACTCCCAAACAGTCCATTAAGTCTTCCATTCCTTGCATTGGGAACCTATATCAGATAGTGATCCTATTGATGGCTCTAGATTCCATACACAATCTCCATGTACCTCCTTTCTTAGGTTCTAGGACTACTGGAACTGTACAAGTACTAATACTCTTCCTAATGAAGCCCTTCTCCAACAATCCTTGAATCTATCTTGCTACTTCTGCATTTTTTTCAGGGGTTAATTTGTAGGCAACCATATTAGGTAATGTAGCACCAAGGATGAGGTCAATACAATGGCTAATCTCCCTTTTTGGTGGCAAAGACTCTATACTGTTGTCTACAACTATCCCCTTATATTTATCCAACAACTCTTGTACCTCCCTAGGACCAACACCTCTCCTTAGTTCCCCACCCTTTGGTTTCTTTTGGGGTCCTCTTCTTTAGGCTTTACAATGATGGAAAACAAGGTATATTTTTGTCCTTAAGAACTTTCATAAACTCCTTTTCACCCACCAACATTACACTATTAATCAAAGTCATATCCTTATTATCATCTGGTAAAGGTGTCATTGTGAAACTTATACCATTCTCAACCAGGGTGTATACATTTATCTTTCCATCATTTGGAACACTAGTGTCATACTGCCAAGGTCTCCCTAATAGGAGATAGCAAGCATCCATGGTTACAACTTCACACAAAACCTTGTCCTTATACTCCCCAATTTGAAAATCTACCCAACATTGTTCATCAACTAGGGTCTGATGATCTTTGATTAACAATGATACCTTATAGGGGTTTCGATGTGCTATTCTTTTTAATCCAAGCTTTTCTATCATTTCTATAGAAACCAAATTTTCAGTGGAACCAGAATCAACAATGACTTTATACACCTTTCCATTTAATTTACAAGTAGTCTTGAAGAGATATTTTCTTTGTGGAGGATCCTTATTGATTGACACCTTCAATAGGGTTCTATTGAACATGATACATTGTCCTTGTTTAGGTGCTGGTGGTGTGGTATGATGTCATACTTTGGCAATCTTCTTCTTGAGTAAGTTGCACCCTTCTTTCTCCTCCTTGGCCACTTGCACTGGTGTTTTCCTTCTCTAGAAACCTAAAATATTGGTGACCAATTTGATTGCAGGTGAAGCATCTACCTATGAACACATGTGAATTCCTTCCCCAAAACCCTCCTCTACCGTTTCCTCTTCCACCTCTGAAATTCCTTCTAGGGTTAAAGTATTTATCTGGTTCTTGGTGGCTTGATTATCCTTGAGGCCTTGGTGATGGACCTCTTCCTTGGAATCTACCGCTTCCTCTAATGTTATTGCCTCTTCCTCCTCTATTTTTTTGATCTCCCTTCCTTCTTTATTTTTCCTCAATTCTTAGTGCCATTTGGAAACACTTGTGCACTGATTCAGCGTTGAATAGACTCAATTCATCTTGTATACTATACTTAAGCCCATTGAGGTACCTTGCAAGTTTCTATTTTTCATTTTCAGGGATGTTGGCTTTTAGGACCTCATCCTATGAAATTCTTTAGTATAGTCACTTACATCAAGATCTTTTTGTTTCAGATTCTGTAACTTTTCACAGAGTATAACTTCATAGTCTTCTAGTACAAATTGCTTCTTGACCTCTGCTAGCATTCTTCACCATGATGAAATAGGAATCTTCCCATCTTAAACCCTTTCATTTTGTATAAAATTCCACCAACTCAAAGAAGGACCTTTCATCTTTGATTTAGCAATCTTGACTCTCTAACTTTTAGGAACATCATCACACTCAAAGTGATCTTGCAAAGCCTCCATCCAATCCATGCACTCCTCTCGGTTCATCTTCCCAAGGAAAATAGGTACATCTTCCTTGTGATATTTTCTTCCAACCCTTTCAATGGTTTCTAGTAATGGTCTTTAATCCGTGGGTATCCCCAACCTTTCATGTTGTGGTACCTCCTCCTCCTCCTCTTCTGATTCAGAATGGTCTTCACTGTACTTTCCTACTTGGATACTCTTCAACCTTTCAATTTCTTCTTTCATCCTCTTCTGCCTCACGGCTCGCTCCTTGACTATCTTTTCCAATTCCACATTAGTGATCCTTGAAGGGATCTCCTCATCATTCTATCCTTCTATCTTGTCTCCCATCCTTTAGCCTTTCCCAAGGTTCTTTAGTGGCTTTGATACCACGTGATGCAAAGTTGCACTGTAAGAATCCACTTAGATGAGTACAACCCACAAAATGTTGAATTTGAACTCTTTACCAAATCCAACCTCACCAAGCTTGTCAATAGGTTGAATATCAACCTTCCAAACCACTTTCACATTCTCCTCATTCTTCTTGTCTTTTAAATAGTGGATTCAACTTGGATTCAATTTGGATATTAGGGACCCTTTCCCTAACCAAGAATCCAAGTAGGGAATTCTTCCTTTCTCAATGTGAAATCATCCAATATAAGGTTTGGAACACCTTACTTGGGCTATATGAACTTTAAATCAACCTTTAGTTTGATTCCTAAACACTTCCAACCTCAATATTGTTGGAGTAAACAATTCACTGTTTACTCTTTACTTAAGTTTACCTAGGTACATTAATTAATTGGGTAGATGGATATCATTGAGTCCAAATTGGACTCCACCTTATCTTAGAGGATATTGTTGAGTTCTATCAGAACTCTCCTTCCTCCAGGTTGAGAAACTTGTCTCAACCTTGTGCATGTTCCCTATATGCTCTTGCCTATATAAGCAGAGCCTTTGTACCTTTGTAATCACCTCAATATCTCCTTACTTCGTTATTTCAATACAATCTAGTGTCGATAACATCTCTATTTTGGAGGATGTCTGTAGACTGGCTCCTGGGTATAGGATAGTTTATCCTAACATGGTATCAGAGCATTCAGTCTCTCAGCTCCTTCCAATTCTTCTTTGAGAGTTCATTTTTTTCTTGTTTTGAGTCTTGAGGTCCCTGGTTTCTCTCTGTAATTTACTAGTGTTTTTAAGTTGTATACAAATATGTGTTTGTAATCTGTATTTTTCCTAATAGAGAGTTTTCTGTCAGAAATTTTTTGTGTGGTTTGACCAACAACTTTTGCTTAGATCTGCTCCTCTCAATGCATTTACAAATTGCTAGCTAGCTCATGCATATCTGTGGTTTGTTCTTTACACATATTTTTGGTGTCAGGATATGTGGTTATTGCAAATGTTTCTCATATGTTGATGTTGCCCACATTGAATGCTCATAATTGGAGAGATTTGTATTTTGACATACATTTATGCATTAGATGGCATTATCTTTTCATTGCAGATTGAGCATTTTTTTCCTACAAAGATGTCACCGTTGTGAGTGGACGCTTTGGCAAAACTGTGAATAGCGTCAACTATCTTTAGATCCATGACAGGTCTCTGCAGTTAGTGGTTTCATTCTTGGGGTCATCTTTGGAGTGGCCGACACCCATTTCCAACGACTGTGGTCAACAATTTTTTTTATGTGGGGCAGCACATTCAATGCTTGTTTATCCTTTTTGAGTGATAATCTTTGGGCTCTCTGCCATTTTTCAAGCTTCTCAAGTGGATTTGTACACATTTGGTCAGTTCTTTATTGATTGAGATCTCTGACTGCAACATAGAGTGTCTTGGTAGCCATCAACTTGAAAGGAGTGGTAGCAACTCTTTGGCACTATCCCCAAGCCTCTTAGTTTCTCTATGACATCACCCTCTGCCAAGTATTGTTCCCTTTTATTCTGGATGGACCAGATCTGTGCTTTATCTCCCCATGAAGGCCATCGGCTCACCTCACCATGAAGGATCAGTGTGTTGGTTTTGTTAAGGTAGTGTGTCTTAAAATATCGGAGATAACTGCTGTGGGCACAGCTCCTCGGCGTGCCGCTCACATACCCCGTGGTCTCAGGCACCCCACCACCACTCTCTGAGAGGTGGTGATGATGGTTGTTAGTGCCGCTCAGCTTCTCCACCTCATCATACTTCTAGGTGGTCTCCAGCTCTGGCTCAGTCTGCCCCTCCTGATGCTCCTGGTTCTCGTCGTGGTTCTGATTGGCATCCTGCCAGTTCTTCCAAGTTTCCCCGCCTGGCTCTGGCTATTTCTCCACCCAGGGCAGAAGAGAAAGATAAGAAAGAAGCCCAAGATGATGGATGGTTGCTTCCCAACCCTCCTTTTAACCCCAATGATGTGTGGGGTTCTGATGATAAAGATCCTCCTTCTGGCACCGCTCTTGCTTCTTAAAGGCTTTATGCCTATTTTTATTTGATGAATAGTTGTTTACCATTTCTGGCTTTGTCGTGTGAACTCTGCGGGGTGATTTCTATATCCCCTGGCCCCTTTTTTTTGAATATATAACTTTAATATTTTATTAATAGAAAAGGCACTATTCATAAAAAATATTAGAGATAAGTGCTACTCCTGCAAGCAAAGACGTGGCGGATGCAATACTTAGCAAATGATTGATCCTTACATGCTTGATGCTTGGTGCTCAACTTGTATGGTCCGCACTAAAGTCTTAGGTGGGCCAGCCAGCTACTCCGTCTCCATCAATGAATCTTGTTGCCGATAGATCAGGTGGAACCCAAATTATCAGTCAAATTTGAATGACTAAATTATTTAGGGAAATGTCTTTTGCAATTTATATTCTGATTTATGCTTATGTTCCTTCTTCTTTTTATGGTTTATTATTGAAATTGTTTTGCATATGCATTTGTCTTATCTAATTCCCTATATTTTTCTGATTAAATCTGCTAAGCTTCATATTTGAACGGCCTGTATAATATTTGAAATTCATAAATATAGCCATTAGGCTCTTTTCGCGGTCTGGTATTAATTTTTTAATATATTTTATGACTTGGATAGGGATTAAATCAGAGCCGTGGATGCAAAGTTAGTCTTATGACAGTCTCTAATTCTCAAGATAAACTACGAGTTAACAAATCCTCAAGCGACTTCGAGACTGGTGTAAATTTGTAACCATCGCCATAACTCCGGTTTGATTGGAGTGGAGTTGAAATCCTCTTAGCCACGTAGTCTCATAATGTAATCAGAGTTAGAAAAAAGTTCTCGAGACTATGAGACCACTCAATCACCAAATCTTTGAAGAAAACCCGAGGTCAAAGTATAGTTTAAAGATAAAACCATGGGTTAAAGTAAAGAGCAGTCATATTAAGTTTTGATCGGATGGCTTGCGTAATCGCTTAATGATAAAGTGATTGAAATATAACGTATAAGCCATTACACCCGATCAACATGTGTGCCAAACCCACTGAGAGACTAAACGATTAAATATGAAGGTCTACGGTAGTCGGGTGATCGCCGAATGAAGTTTGAAAAGTCAAAATCATTCAGCGATTAAGAGATAAAGATGCAGTCGCCAAGTCTTTGAACAAAACCATGGTTAAGATGAAATATTAGAGATCATGATACTACATAGTCGCGAGGTCTCTGGAAAGAAATCAAAGTTAAATTAAATACTGGGTGAGTTAAGGGATCAACGATGATGTTCACATCTGATCTACGATCGACGTTTACCTGCGATGGAAAGATGCATAATGGTTATCCACCGAGGCATTGCGAGAACATGCCACGTATCTTTTACTGGATATAAAGGACAAA
Organism: Thuja plicata; assembly: GCA_018584345.1. Classification (NCBI taxonomy): domain Eukaryota; kingdom Viridiplantae; phylum Streptophyta; class Pinopsida; order Cupressales; family Cupressaceae; genus Thuja; species Thuja plicata. Next base: position 358,771 of record MU226682.1, read on the forward strand.
AATGCCCCAGTGGCACTGATGACTTGAATTTTATTTTTCTTTATATGATTTTATATTATTATTTTGTTGACCGAGGGTTTTGATGAATATTTGATACGTCGACATTGTCTGCATGTAGGGTTTTCACAGGTGATAAGATGAAAATGAAGAAATCTAGAATGAAGATGAAAGACCTAAGGCATGCCAATGGCCATTAATCTACCTTGCAGAAGTTAAAGATATTATCATAGATTCATAATAGATTCTTAATAAACTATTATGATTTTATTATCACTTTGGTCGATAACTGTTTCTGAAGGATGATAATTCATTCCTCAATTGTATTTATGTCTGTTCAGTTGTTGATCATAGGGATTAGGTTTAGTTAGAGATGAACAGTTGCAATGGTCTAAATCTTGTTTCTCATCCTTTCAAATACATATAAATAAGGGTACCAGGAACATTGCAAATAGATGTCTCCAGGACAGTCTGGATTGGTATTTTTCATTTCAGTTAGTTTTAGTTTTGATCACAACTAGGCATGGATTATTATGTACCTATTTGTGATAATCAATAAAAGATAAATGTTTTCTATCTATCTTGGTTCAAGGTTTTAACCACGTTTAGTTATTCCTTTGCAATTATTGAAGGAATTTCAATTGTTGTCTTTGAGTTGCTTATGCTGAAGAGTTATTGTCTCATATCATTGTTTGAATATCAGGAAGTGTGTGATAACTTAATTTTTTTCTGGCTTCTTGTTCATCTGGTCTCCCAACCATAGGAGTTAAACTCATTTGAACTAACAAGGTTATAATACAGACCTTAATCTTCTCTGCATCTAAAGCAGTCAGATAGTTGATGGTTGAATACTGTCTTGCAAAGTTGTACATAGGATTGAATGTTGGATTGACTCTATTGCCCAAGTTGATACAGGCACTGATCTAATTGTTATTAAAGATATACATTTGATTCATTGTTTCATGTTTTTGAGAGATTCTAAAATTCCTTCATTTATATATTCACATCTACAAAACATCCCTTTTATTCTCACAAAGCATTCAATTTTATAGTTATATTCAATTGATCACAGTTTGATTCCTTTCAAAGTAACTTGCCATACTTGTGAAGGAGAGATTTATAGTGCTTATTATCTTCTATAAAGGTCCCTAAAGGATAAGGTATAGGCCTACCAGCCTTGATTCTGCAGAGCCAGAATTGCAGAAGTTTCAACCTTGCCCCAAGGTTAAACTTGTTAGTTGGCCAAATCACTTGGGTTTCCCATCATTGGATTGGCAAGTCCATAGGAAATCCAATATATTGATTTGAGCACCAACAAATTGGAAACTCTAGTGGGGAATATTCACATTTTATGTGCAAGTTTTCATAATTTTTGATTTGCAGACTAAAGAGTTAAAGTGTACTTTGTTGGAGATCAGAATCCAGAAGACCAGTGAAAGTGATTTTCCTTCTGACAAAGGAGGTGGCGAATGTACCAATCAAGACTGAAATAATTCATGTTGGGTAGGAGATATTTGAATCCAGACCAATTTGGATTAAACTTGTAGAAAAGTTTGAAGAAAAGTAAGCAAGAAATTGCTAAGAAGATGAACACTAGACATAGAAGGTTTCTTGATAGGGAGGCTATTGGTTTCAAATCTAGAAATAAACATAATTTAGAAGAATTTGTATATCATTTTGGTTATGAGGATGATTCTAGTTCAACCCATGAAATAGAAGAAGAATATGATGAGGAAGATTATTTACTTTATGCCACATTGAGCAAGTTAACTGAATATGGAAAGAAAAAATACAAAAATGCTAAAGGCCATGAAAAGATTATCTGATGAATCCTTAGTAAAATTGGAAATAAGGAGAAGTGAATTGACATTTATATCTGAAGAGGAAGGGGAAAAGGGGGAACCACAAGGAAACATACCACCAATATACAATCCTCCTCATAGACAGAATAGAGAACCAATTTTCAACAATGATCACACAAATCCATTGTTTGAACCTGGTGATGGAGGTAGATTTGAAAGAAGTCATAATAACAATGAAAGGAATGATTATTGGAGGCAACCAAGAAATCATGACCAAGGTAACCATGACCAAGGTAACCCAAGACAACAAAGAAGGGATGACGGTCACAGAAACAGACATAACCATCAAGGCCAAAATCATCAAGATAGAAATCACCAAGATAGAAATCATCAGAATTTCGGAGGCCGGCATGGAAATCAACACAACATGGGACATCAAAGAAGAGCTCCCATGGTGGTGAAAAGATACAGAAAACTTGAATTTACTGGAATAGTTGGGTATCCTAATGACATATCAAAGGATTTGAGGAAATTTATTCCAAGATTATTAGGAAATGGAGCAGAATCTGCAGAGCAACATACCATAAACTTGAAGAATACTATTGAAGAGCCGGATGGGAGTCATGAAGATGTATTCATGAAGCTATTTGTCCAATCACTGACTGAAGATTCTGTAGAATGGTATAGAGTGTTGCTTGATGGATCCATTTCAAGCTGGTGTGATTTTTTAAATCAGTTCATTGAACAATTTGGTGATCATAATGACACATCATTTGCATCTCATGAACTAACCAGCATTAAAAAGAAATTTAATTCAAGACAGTTGCAGAATTTAACAAAATATTTAATAAAGTTCTAAATAGATTCCCAAGAGACATTAGGCCTATGGATTCTTTCCTAATTGATTTCTATCTGACTACATTTGACAGTAAAAATCATTATGAAATTAGATCACAAGGCCCTGCCACATTGCAGCAAGCTTTCAAAATAGCCTCTACTATTGAAAATAATAGAAGAGCTACTGGCAGGGTAGACAAAAAGAGTGATACTAAGTTGCACAATCCAAGAGCTCCTGAAAAGAATGATTTAAAAGAAATTATGGATATGCTAAAGAATTTGAATGCTAAACAAGGCAGGGATGATAGACTAGCATTTTATAAGAATGATAGACCAGCATTTTCCAAAAATGATAGGTCACCTTTTTATAAAAATGATAGGCCTAGATTGCAAGACATGCCATATAAGACTGCATGGAAAGATGGAAAGCCTAAAAACCAGTCTTATGCTAAGGAGACACCAGATCCATTGAAGAGAAGTAATCATCTAGTGGAGGAGTATCCTTCGTGTGATGCCTACAATTTACCCCATTCCCCTGATGGCTATGTGGTGGCCCAAAGGTTCCAAGAAGAAGAAGATTATAATGATGAGGAGCAGTCTGCAGTGAATAATGTCTCATCAGAGCCAATGTGGGGAGAAGATGATTACAGTTCTTCTAAGGAAGAACATGTTTACCATGAAGATTTGAACAAAATATACCATTGTAATAAAAAGGGAGGTGAATTGTCGGTTATCAGAAGATTGACAAATGAGGAAAAGGAAGCATATAATATTGTAGCCATTGAAGAGGAAAGAAACAACTACAAACTGAGGAATAGAACAGTGAATGCCGATTAGGGAAAAATTGTAGGATTACCTACCAAAATGCCAAAGAAAAAGGTAAATCCACCTGATCCAAAAGCAACCAAAGATGATGCAGAAACAAGCCAGCAGGTAGACTCTTAGCAAATACCTAAAGTAGCAAATGAGAAAAACACGGTCAGTAAATCTGTCCCAAGTAATAATTTTTTCATTTCCAATGCCTTATCTCAGGTAAAGATTTATGTTCCATTATTTGAAATGATGAAAGTTCTTGAGTATAAGGATGAAACCATAAAAGTACTATCTACCTTAGGTAATGTTTCTAGTGAGGTTTTAAATCAAAAAATAGTAAATGAAGATCCTCCTGTTGTTTATCTAGGAACATCTGTTTCTCAGAATGTTGCACATGTTGATCCTTTTTATTTAACTCTGATAATTAACAATAAGTTGCTCAAGAATTGCATGATAGACTCAGGGGCAGTAGTGAACATCATGCCTGCAGATGTCATGAAGGAACTTGGAATGAAAGTGGACACTACTTATGGAAGATGCCATGCCATAGACAATAGGTCTATCCCTGTTCTGAGTATCATGAAGGATGTAGAATTTAAGTTTCCTTCTTGTCCTGAAATGTCTTATAGAACTAATATCGTTGTTGTTGAAGTGTCTGCATATTATGGAATGCTTCTATCTAGGCAATGGTCTAACCTTGTAGGTGGTCATATTCAATTGGATTTATCTTATGCCACCATCCCAGTGAATGGCAGGGAAGTAAAAATTTGCAGAGAGCCTAG
>MU226682.1:378782-396102 GCA_018584345.1 Thuja plicata
CATCCCTATCAATAAAGCACATTGTAGGAGTGCCTAAAGCTTGATCCCTAAAGGGGAAAGAATTATATTCTAAAGTAGGCTCATAGAAAAGACATATATTAGGAGAAGAATTAACATCAATCCTTAAGTCATCTCCATGGAGGGAAAGGTTAAAGTCATATGCTTTCTTTAATATATCCTTAAAAGGTAATACAAGAGAGGACAAAGCAACATCACACACACTAAATGAAATCTTTCTAGGTGTATCAATGTTGTAAATAGTGGAACGTGAAGGTAACCCTGCACACACACTATGGTAAAGGTCAACTGAAGAGATTGTAGAGGAGGATGAAAGAGGAATAGGATCCATGGAGATCTCATTTGAACCATTTTCATCCTCACTTCTAGGTACCTCATTAAGGGATCTATTCTCTTGTACAATAAAATTTTCATCAAAGTATTCAAAACAAGAGTCATATGTATGTTGAACACATAATAAAATTACAAGCATGTAAATGTTTTTGTGTTTTTAGAGAAACTTTATATTTTTTTAATATATTTTTGGAATATAAATGCAAGAGCATAAAAGAAAAACTTACTTGTATATGCATGCAAGATTTAATATGAAATGTAAATCTAACACCAAAGAGAAAGAGTTGTCTATCGCAGGTTCACCAAAATATAAGGTAGTAAATGATGTTAATAGAATAAGAGTGTTTTGATACTCAAATCACTTATCACCTTACATTTAATGTTTAGAGTGGAGGGATAAATAAGACATTCCCATTTTATTCTCAAATGCACAAAGGAAGGATCCAAATTGATCAACCCAAAAAGGATCAATGCATAAATGAATCAATCTATTGGAAATAAGAATAAAGAAGGAGATCCTAGGTTTCCCTCCTAAAATGTGTGTGAATGAATGTAAATGTGTGATAGATTTAGAATGATTGAGGATTTGAATTGAAATGGATAGGAGGAATGCACTAACCTTGAAATATTGCAGATTTGAAGAATGTTGTTTTCTGAGGTCTGTACTCTTTTTCTGGAAAATCTGAAGTATGACCTCGAACAGAAATGCAGAGATGAACAAAACCCAAAAATATTTTTTCGATCCGACACAATCCTATGAAAATTTTTGACCTTGACCCACAAATGTCACTGCTGGCCCAATAATCTTGACCCTGACCTATGTTGCCTTGAGAGAAAATATGTTTTCAGATCTCGATAGTTCGTTGAAAAGGGTATCCAGATCTGAGTTCAAATCCACAGTCCTGAACCTGTATCTGCAACAAAAAGAGATTTTTTTGCTGGGGGGGAAGGGGTTTGCCTTAGTCAAACCCCGATTTAGGAATTAACCTTGAAATTAATAATTGAAATAAAGAATGCTAGCAAGTAGTAGAAGTAAATCTAAGAATGAAGCTATGATATTCAAGAGATATGCAATTGTATTTCGAATGTAAGAAAGCATGTAACTATGAAAGCTTTGGACTCAATTAGAAACCATAAACCTCCATGTTTGTATGCTTGGAATCCACCTTGAAGGGAGAATGAATGAGTCTTGAGGATGCACAAAGGATCTTGAAGGAATATCACACCACTATGATGGCTAGATCTAAGGTTTGAATGATGAATCTTGAATGTTGGAACCAAATCCCTTCGAAGGATTGAGAGCTTGAATCCTTGATCTTCAATGGAGAACTTGAATTCTTGAGGGGAAGACTTGAACACCTTGAAAGCTTGGGAACATGTAGAACAATGGATGCTTGAAATTTTTGCTTGATTTCACTTGGAGAGAATAAAAATTGCCTCTTGTGTCTTATGCCTGATGGTTAGAGAAAATGAGAGGAGAAAGCTTCCTTTTATATGAAACTAGGGCACAATCTTCTAGAGAGGCCTACATAGGGGAATTAAATTCCAATTAGACCCATGCCCCTAGAAGAGGACCTATATTAAATATAATTTAATATTTTCCACTTCGGAACCCAAAATAGCCAACCCGGAAGCGGGAAATGAATTTTTGATGACCTCTGGTAACTGTCAGACCTCCAAATTTGAAAGGAGGGCCCAGGTCAAGGTTGAGGTCATCCTTGACCTAGGTCAAGGTTGAGGTCATCATTGACCTAGGTCAAGGTCGAGGTTGACCTTGACCCAAGGGGTCAGGACCCCTGGAAAACATGCCAGATGGGATGGAAGGTGCCCGGAGAGGCCCAATCAGGGTCCTAAACAAGCAGATAAGCAGGAGGGGATGCAGAAATGAAAGGACAATGTGATGGTGGTAAAAAACATCCCCTAAGGAGGGATAAACATTCTTAACATGGAAGTACTTCCATTTTAAGATGATACAGTAGGTTATTCTATCGGGCCAAGTACTCTATGATGCTTCAATCTCTCAACTAAGATTGGTTGTTCTAGTATCTATGGACCTTCTCACATTAAATCTTCTATAAGTAGGTTATTCTATCAGGCCAAGTACTCTATGATGCTTCAATCTCTCAACTTTATTTTCCTTACTTCCATAATTACTTTGGGAATCAAAATTAGTTTGCCTCCCTCATCTAATAGGGACAACTCTATTGAAGATATAATATATTTTCCTAGTACCTTCTTGAGGTAGGGAAAAAAAACTATGGAAATAAAATTATCAAGAATAAAGTTGTCAATTTATTAGAAACCCTTTGGTTTTCCCCTTCAACATGATATTGTGATCAACTTGAATCCTCAACACCCCTATCATTTTACACTTTCTTTGTAGATTCCTTCTAGTTTGCTAGTTCCAACCCACTATATCTATTTGCAACATTGATGTCTTGATAACTTTCTCAATACACCTTTTTGTCTACATATAAAAACATCTTGCATGTTCACCTCTGTGACTATAAAACTATCATTCTAGTTTTATATGCATTTATATAAAGTGAGCTAATGTAGGTTTTTATTTATATTTATATTTTAGTTTGCATATTTTCCCTACATATATATTTAAGGTTTCTTATATCATTTTACATTGTATCAATGAGGGTAGATGATATCTTCTATTAAAGACGTGTGCATAATACCATGTATTCTTTATAAATGGAGTTACTTGTTCTCTTGGATGTGTATTGCACTTTACTAATTATTTATTACTCCTTTAAAGTAGGCGTAACTTGTGCCTACTATTCTTATTTATCTCACTTTAATCTATACAACTTCCCCTAATTCTTTATTTTTTTTTATTATGGAAGGGGTTATTTATTTATACTATTATGCATATCTCTTATTTCAGAGAAATTCACCACGGTTAGCTATTTTAATTCTAGGATCATTAATTAGAAAATTTTATTGTACCTTAATTAAATTTTACTGGGTCTTAAATACAAACTATTTCATTAGGTTTTGGTTATTTTCTCATTTGTAGAATCTAACAATGAAACATAGGTAGACCTCCAATAGTGTTTCTTACTTATAAGAAATAAAAAATTTGTTTGGCTAGGGAGAAAATGTTAGCAAACACCTTTGTTTGGAAGCTTTTCTTCAAATGAATGTATCTTCATTCAAAGGTTCATAGGATTTTTATATTTTAATATATTTTTTCATGGAATGGGCCTTCATTTTACGGTTACGATGTAGGGTGTATAGTTAGAGTTAGAATTAGTATCATAGTTAGTGTTACTATTAGGCTAAAGGTTATAGTAAGATTAAGGTTGTGGATAGCAATGGGATGGAGGGTTAGGGTTAAAATGAGAGATATATTTAAAGTTGAAGTTAGGGTTAGGGTTAAAGTTACAGTTAGAGTTAAAATGAGGGTTTAGGGAATAAATAATGATTAAATGTATGATTAGAGTTTCAATTTTTATTAGGGTTAGGCTAATGATGAGGGTTTAGGAACATGAGTTACAGTCAGGGTTAAGGATGTGGGTTAGGGACAATATCATCTTAATGGTTAGGGTGATATTAGGATTCTGGTTAAAATTACGATGTAGGGTTTACTATTAGAGTTAGAATTAGTATCATAGTTAGTGTTACTATTAGGCTGAATGTTATTGTAAGATTTGGGTTGTGGTTAGCGATGGGATGTAGGGTTAAGATTAAACATAGAGATATATTTAAAGTTAAAGTTAGGGTTAAAATGAGGGTTTAAGGTTAAACTAATGATTTTATGTATGATTAGAGTTACAATTAGGGTTTAGAGTTAGGATTACTATCATGGTTAGGGTTAGGGATAGGAATAGGGACAACACTATGGGTACAGTTTACAATGTATGATTTAAATTTAGGAGTAGTATTATGTTAATAGTTATGGTTAGAGTTAGGGTTAGGGTTAAGCATAGGTTAGGATCACGGTTAGCATCAGATTAGGGTCATTTTTTGGTTAGGATGTACCATTTAGGAATAGGTTGTAGGGTGAGGGGTATGATTAGTATCATCTTAATGGTTAGGGCTAGGTTTACAGTTAGGGTCATGGTAAGGGGTGTAGGGTTAGGGTCATGATCAAGATATGGTTAGGGTGTACAGTTTAGAGTTAGGAGTACTATTATGTTAATGGTTATGGTTAGAGTTAGGTTTAGGGTTAGGGATAAGGTTAGCGTCACGGTTACGATAAGAATAGGGTCATTTTTTGGGTTATGATGCAGGGTTTGGGATGTAGGGTTAGAGTTAGAGGAAATATTTTTGGTTAGGATGTGGGTTAAGAGTTAGGGCTAGTGTCATAGTTAGAGTTACATTTAGGGTTAGGGTTACCATCAGGGGATAGGGTTATACTTAGCGTCAAGGGTAGGGGTTAGGGATAGTATCATATTAATGGTTAGGGTGAGATTAGGGTCCTAGTTATTGCTACAATTTAGGGTTTACAGTTAGAGTTAGAATTAGTATCATAGTTAGTATTCCTATTTGGCTAAAGGTTATAGTAAGATTAAGGTTGTGGATAACGATGGGATGGAGGGTTAGGGTTAAAATAAGAGATATATTTAAAATTAAAGTCAGGGTTGATATGTCATTTTAATGGCATACTTTAGATACCCTAGGAGAACTTTTGATAGGTCTTTTCCTATGTTTTCTTTTATTACTCCAAGACTTTATGCTTTAAAACTGTTAATATGTGGTAGTCAACCACTGAACCTATGCCATGGACATATGCTTACTTAATATGCTTTATCTGGATGAATATGCTCTGTTATTACTATGGAATTATGATCATGTTTTATGAATCAATTGACTGTTTGAGCAATAGATAATGCATATGTGCTTTAATGATTATTTTCCATGAATGCTTTTATCCTAATAGTTTAAATGCAGCGCATAAAAGTAGCAACTGTCATCTTGTTCAAGTGAGCACGTCTATGTGCTAGACGCTTGACTCGGTCTTGCAGTAGATACACACAGATGAAACATCAACGTAGCAGTAGTGGAAGGTTTCCGGTTAATCCAGGTGGAGATGGTTGAGCAAAGAATTGGCAAACGCAATAATTTTCCTGATGAAATCTAGGAGAGAGTGGAAAGTTAGATCTACTGTCTAAGCAGTTCTTTCCTCTTTTCTAGACTGATTCCATTTCCTGCTTTCTAGCTTTCCTTTCTATTAGTTGTTTGTAATAAAAGCTTTGCCTTTTCTTAGGGCGTGTTAAGTTTAGAAGTTAGATGTTTTACTTTAAATAAATCCCCACTCTTGTGTGAGAAGGAGGGCATTATTATTATAGTTTCAATATAATTCAATTCTGTTGTTTTACTGTTGATAAGAATCTTTGTACTTTGTTATTCATTTTAATGAGAAAAGGAAGTGTTGAGATTAGCTCTGTGTAATTGAGTGTTCTGGGTACTCACCCAAGGGGGCCCACTTGGTGAGGAAACCATAGTTAGATTCATTTTAGTTTAAGTTTTCTTTCCTTCTATCATTTGAATTCCTATGTTGAATAGCTCCTGCAGCCAAAGCCATAGGTCAGCTACCGCTTCCCGTGGCCAAGCAGCATAGTAACTAAGGCATTATAGTTAGTTTGTGCACTCCTCCATTCTGCTAGCAACATTCACTTCCATCATTTACTTTCAAGTATTTACTTTCACAACAATAGTTTAGCTTTCCTTTGAGTATTCATTTCATGTAGCAATAGTATAGTTTCCCTTTGAAAGCATTTACTTCTTGCAGCCATAGAATAGTTTCTTTCCAACATTTATTTCTTGCAACAATTATAGAATGATTGGTTGTGAAAGTACTTGGTGCATATATTTTGCTGGCCTATTTCAAGTAACACGTCCCTGGGTTTGACATATTAAATGATTTTCTTATAAAGAGGATGAAGTGCTTAGTTGGATGTCCAATCCCTGAGTTAAAGGATTATGCCTAGTTTCTGAGCCTTTATAACGAGTGATCATTTTTGGAACTATTGCCGGGGACAGTGCCAAGCCTGGTTCTTATTCAACCATTCCTAGAATTTTTTTTCATGCGTTCATTTCCTACTTTAAGTAGATTAAGCCTTATCTTGACAAAAAAAACCATTATTCACATCATTCCATACTGTCTGCATGCATGATAGATGAAGAGACACCTGAGGAAGGTACTTGCCAAATCCATCCAGTAACCTATTTGAAGAAGAAAGATAGTTCATTGATACTATTTTTGAGCTTCCTGAAGCCCCTTCATCATCCTCATCTTCTGAGGGTGACTTCTGTGGGTTCTTCCAGGAACAACCAGAAACCAATCTATTTGTTGAAGCCTTTGCTAACCTATAACTCCGTAATCTTAGAGAAGAGAATCCTTGGCAGTTAGTCATATACCAACCTCAAAACCCACCTCAAGATCCACCTCAGTGACCATGAAGGATGGCCAATGCTACTACATTTCCTTTTCCCATCTCTGATCAATGAGATAATAACAACCTCAAGAATATTCCCTCTTTTGTTCTTCAAAAATTTTACGGCCTTGTCACAGAGGACCCAGATACCTTTCTCTTTGAGTTTGATATCCTTTGTAGGAGCTATAACTACCCCACTGATGCCCCAAACTAAAGCTTTTTCTTGCAACACTTAACAAGTCTGCATTGCGATGGTTTATGGGCTTAGGACATGATGTTGTCCATAATTGGGATGAAATGAAGGATGCTTTCTTGCTGAAATACAAGGAGTACTGTCAAGGAAATGATATGCAAGGCGATGAAATCTTTAAGATGTCACAGAAGGAGGATGAGAGTCTAGAGGATTATGTCTCAAGGTTCATGTTCAGTTTGCAGAAGAATACTCAACATGAGCTTAATGAAGAATCTCAAAAGTTGCTCTTTTTGTGAGGCATTCATGATGGATTATTAGAGGCACTAGACCTAATGGCTGGAGGAGATATCACCAAGGCATCATGGGATGATATCCAGAAGATCTGCCTTAAGTACTCAAGAGCCAATGTTAAGAAAGGAAGGGGATATAGGTCAACCCTGGGGAAGTCCAATGGTGTTGGTGCTTCATAGACAGAGATAACCAATCTCTTGTCCGCTTTTAAGAAAGATATCATTAACAACATGGCCACTGCTGGACACAATGAAGGCTAAGAAGAAACATGAGGAAGCAGAGGCAATGCTAGCAGAATTATGTCCACATTGTCGACACAAGAAGAGAGACTGCAGATGCAAACTGGTTGCTAACATGGAGACTACACAAATGTCGACTGATTACAAACCAGTTGAACCAGAGGATGAGTAGCTATTCTTCATTGCTCAACGATGACCATGGGTACAGAGACAAGGTATGCCTCAGGACCCTCTTTCATTTAGTGGTCCTTTTTATAATAATTCATGGAAACCCCCCATTAATTACCAAAATCCTCCCTAGAATAATTCTCATAATCAGTGGCAGAATTACCCCAATCCATAGTGGCCAAACCCTCAAGGAGGTTGGAAACAACCTCAAGGGGCGTGGCAGCCACCATAGGGTAATTGGTAGAAAAAATCATAGTGGTGAGGTGGCCAACAATAGCCAAATCAACCACAAGGATTTTTTCCATCACCTATGCAGCCTCCAAAACAACCAACTCTTTTGCCACTTCTTGCAGCCACTAACCTGTCTCCTAAACCTACTTAGTTTCCTACACAACCAGAGCCGAACCCCAATAATCAACCTCCTCCACCTCAACAAAATGTGTATGCTACAGACCTGTCACAGTATCCCATGCAATACCCTACATATGCATTCAACCTTGATGATATTCACCTATGGTCCGGTACCACTCTGCTTGCACCTGAGCCTTCTGTAATTATTGAAATGCCTTCTGAGGAGTCCAATCAACTTGACAATCCATCTACTCTAGTAGCCCTTGCACCACAAGCTAAAGCCAATCAGCATAACATTCCCCCTTTTCCGTAAAGATTGTAGCATAGCAATCCAAAAACCACTGAAAAAAAAACTTTCAATATCCTTGACCAACTAAAGAATGTCATTGTCCAAATTCCCCTTTTCCAGGAAATCAAAGATGTTCCCACCTATGGAATATTCATTAAGGAAGATTTCATTAAAAAGCATGGTCGCAAGAAGAAGGATCCCCAGACTATCCATGTCCTAGGCAAACTGGCGTACATCATGTTAGGGAAGCTTACCATCCCAAAATATTCTGACCCTGGCCACCCTGTTGTCGAGATGATTATTAATGGGACTGCTATCGAAAATGCCTTGATTGATCTTGGAGCCTCCATTAATTTCATGACCAAGGACATTATGCAATGCCTTGGTATCACCAACCTCCGCAATACACCTACTATCTTGCAGCTCGTAGATAGTGTGACTGTAAAGACTGATGGAGTGGTGGAGGACATTGTGGTTGACCTTGAGTCTTGGTCCTACCCTACAGATTTCATGATCCTCTCGCCAAAATCTACCCTAAGAGGCTATCCAATTATTCTGGGACGTCCTTGGCTGGCTACTGCTGATGCCTATATCAGTTGTCGGTCAGGAGATATGACCATTTCTGATGGCCAACACACCAAAAATTTGGCCTTGTATCCTCCTGCTCAACCTAAGATGGAATTAGCCTCTCCCATATGGCCATATGTAGGAGAGGAAGTTGAAGTTATTAATTTAGTCTCCCAATTAATGATGTTAACAAGGGATCCCTTCCTGCAACTTCAAGAGGAAGATAAAGTAATCACCAACATCATGCATAACCAGTATGGATTGAACTTAGACCCTTTGGATAGTTCCTTCCAAAACCACTCACTACAACCGTTGTACTCTGATTACCAAATATCTTCCCCTATATCTAACCAACTCTATCGCCAAATGCTTCCCTATGAGATCCAAGTTCCCTCATTGACCAATGCATCTATGGTCAAGCTCACTAGGCAACTGGAAGTTTTCGCTGAATGCTGCTTGAACATTAATATCAAACCTACTCCTTAGTAGCAAACATCATTGGCCAAGTTACTGAAGAACCACGCTACAACTTTTACCTGGGATTATGTTGATATGAAAGGTCTGGACCCAAAGCTATGCACTTATAGGATTTTTCTAAAGGAGGATAAACCCCCAGTAAGGCAATTTGAAAGACGCGTTGACCCTGCCCTCCGTGAGATAGTTAAAGTTGAACTCCAAAAAATCCTTAAAGCCAATTTCATATACCCTATATCAGACAGCCAGTGGGTTTCCCCACTAGTCAAAGTTCCTAAGACAGGTGGCAAGTGGAGAGTGTGTGTGGATTATAGAGAGATTAACAATGCCACTAAAAAGGACCATTTCCCTCTTCCATTCATTGACCAGGTTCTGGACTCTCTAGCAGGGAAGAAATACTTTTCTTTCTTGGATGGGTACAATGGATACAATCAAATCCAAATTCTTCCTAAGGATCAGGAAAAGACCACATTCACCTGCCCATGGGGGAATTTTTCTTATTCAGTTTTACCATTTGGCCTCTGTAATGCTCCTGCTGCTCTTCAGTGGGTGGTTATCAACATTTTTGCTGACATTTCCCATTACTGTATGGAGATCTACATGGATGACTTTATAACTTATGGTGAAACTTATGAGGAAGCGTTAGCAAATCTGGATAAATTCCTCACCAGGTGCAAGGAACACAACCTGTCTTTGAATAATGAGAAGTGTTTTATGATGATGCAGGAAGGATTAGTGCTTGGTCACTATATATATACTCTTGGCATTCAGGTAGACCTAGAAAAAATTGAAGTCATTGTGAATTTTCCTACCCCAGCCAAATAGAAAGATGTCAGAAGCTTTCTTGGTCACGTTGGGTATTACAGAAGATTCATAAAGGACTTCAACAAGATGGTGAGTCCTATGTATTCATTGCTCACTAAAGATGCTGACTTTATTTGGACATCAGACTGTGATGAAGCTTTCCTGCAGTTGAAGTCTGTACTGACTCAGGCACCTATTTTGCGAGGTCATAATTGGACCCTCCCATTCCACATACATACAGATGCCTTTGATCATGTCATTGGAGCATTTCTTGGACAAAAGGAAGGTACTCTAGAACATGCTATTTATTTCATTAGCACAAATTTTCAAGGAGCTGAGTTGAATTATACAGTTACCGAAAAGGAGCTATTAGTTTTTATCTATGCTCTAAACAAATTCTGCTACTATGTCACTGGTCATCAAATCTTTGTGCATACAGATCATGCAGCCATCGGGTACCTAGCTAACAAACCTGCAATAACAGGGAGGTTAGCTAGATGGTTGTTTCTGCTACAGGAGTTTGATATTACAATCATAGAAAAACTAGGCAGATCAAATGTGGTGGCCAATTTTCTTTCACGCCTGTAGAATGTTGATGAACCTACGACAATTGATGACAGTTTCCCTGACAACCACCTATTCTCCATAGTAGCTCAAGCTCCCTGGTACACTAATATTTCTAACTATCTAGTTTCCCAAAAGGTACCTCCACACTTCTCTCCAAAGGAAAAGAGGTTACTAATAAATAAAAATTTCAACTTTTCATGCATTGCTGATTGTTTGTTCTATACTAGCCCCGACCAAGTATTGAGAATATGTATTCGAGAGGATGAAACTTATGACATCCTATGGGCTTGTCATGATGAGCCTTGTGGAGGACATTTTTCTTCCAAAAGGATAGCCATGAAGGTACTTAATACTGGTTACTACTGGCCATCCCTCTACAAGGATTCAACCAATTACACTAGGAAGTGTGATCAATGTCAGTGGATGGGGCGGCCTACTAAATCTGATAAAATGCCACTCTTTCCTTAGGTAGTAGTGACTCCATTTGATAAATGGGGAATTGATTTTGTTGGTCCCATCAGTCCTGCATCTGATGACAATTCGTACATACTTGTATGTACTGATTATGTAACCAAGTGGGTGGAGGCTAGAGCCATGAAACATGCCATGGATAACAAAGTTGCACCATTTTTGTATGAGGAGATATTCAGGCACTATGGTGTACCCTGAGAGTTAGTCACTGATCAAGGAGCTCAATTTACCTTTACGTTGATTACTGCTCTGATGAACGAGTATAATATTCGCCAACAAAAATCAAGCCCCTATCACCCACAAGCGAATGGTCAGGCATAAATCACCAACAGGGAGATAGAATCTATCCTCACAAAGATAGTCCAATTGCAAAAGAAAGACTGGAGAAGTCACCTCCAAGAAGCAGTATGGGCCTATTGAACTACATGGAAAACAAAAACATGGTTTACTTCTTTTGAATTGGTATATGGAAAAATAGCTGTGATGCCGATTGAGTTCGAACATAAGACTTTACGCACGACATTGCAGCTCAACATTGATCTTACTGAAGCACAATGTGATAGGATCATGCAGCTTAACTAGTTCGATGAGATAAGGAAAGCCACCAACCTGCAGCACATAGAATTGGTTCAGACACAGCGGAAAAAGTGGCATGATTCTCATATCCTTTCCAAACAGTTTGCTCCTAGCGACTGGGCTCTTTTGTATGACTCTAGATTCCAAGAAACCCAAGGTAAGCTTACAACACATTGGCTTGGCCCTTATAAGATTATACATGTTTATGCTAACAGAGCAGTTCAACTATCCACCATCGACCTAGTACATTTCAAGTTACTGGTGAATGGTCATAGGCTTCATGTGTACCATAAACCGGAGACAAAGGCTGATTTCCTATGGAAGTTTGAGATTTCTCCTGCCACAGCTGAACCTCCTACAGCCAAAGAACCTCCTACAGCTGAAGAACCTCCTCTAGCTAAAGACTTTCCTGTAGCCGAAGGACCTCTTCCTACTAAGGGCATTCCTGCAGCCAACTGAAGTAATTATGTGCTCTGGTAGTCTCTTTGAAATTTTTCCACATGCAGTCATAATAAATTTTTTTGTTTCCCATGAAAATTGCTTGTTCGTGATGAAAACGTCATCCCATCACCTTTTTCATCACCTTTTTCTGCCATCAAAACATTCACGTCACCTTATTATTGTGCCAGCTCAAATTTTTTCTCTGCCTACATCATCAAATATTTCCATATTTGGGAATTTAACGGTATAATATTCCAAGGTACACATTACTTTATTGTTTCAAAAAGTTTTTTTTGCTTCATTTAATATGATTATGATACATTGTAATTAATATAGCGATTCATCCATGATTTTTCTATACTTTTCCATGCAAGTGTGGACACTTGTCACCTTTTTCATAGGGGATAGTAAATAGGTTTTGTGTGTAATAAATGAAATATCCCATCAGCTCAAATATTCGGTCAGTTTCAAATTTGCTATCATAATTTCCATCCATTGTCATTACTATTTTTTGCTACCAATATTGTACTAAACCATCATGTCAAAAATGATGATTTGACAATCCCTGCGTAATCAGCCCTGTCCTTTAACTCAAAATCCCAACTTAGATTTACAACACCAGTTCAAAAATTTCTTTTGCGTCTTGTCTGCATTACCCAGAAACCTAGATAGCTTTATTCAAAATTCTGGGCACATCAGTAGCATTTCAACAAACAGAGTTGACAGTAGCAGTGGAATAAGAGGGGTTTTCTAAATTTTTTAGAAATTATTGAAGTTTTCAAACAACAAGATGGGTGGTTCTCCTATAGGGCATGAACAAAAAACCACTTCGCATTGTTACAGGACCAGGATAGTGTTTAGTTTTTTAACAGAGTTGGGTGGCTGACCTATTTAGTAAGGTTAAATTGTTATGATGAAGCCACGACACTGGAATTCTTGAGAACTTACAACAATGGAGTTGCATATGTGAAAGGGTTGCAAATTGAAGCTTCTAAAGAAAGAATTACTGAAGTCTCTGGACTTCCTTCCATAAGAGAAGCGTTTCTGCACTAGCATGATGCACACACAACCAGAGCGGAATTTTCTTTACCAGCAGATGCCCCAATAGATTACAGCAAATAGGGTGTTAAGTGGACATCTCTTCCAGGAGAGTATCCTTAGTTGGCAGTTCATATTATCAGGTACCATACCTGTGAAGGCCATTATTCCTTCCTACATGTAGTACACTTTAAATTACTGAGCCATTTACAACATGACCATTTAGTAAATGTTCCCAATTTTCTTTATGCCCTTTTAAATTTAAGTGCTGAAGAGGTACGGAAGGGGCAGCAGAATGCAGTAACCCACCATGGTTTAATCAAGATTTTGGTGGAAAGGTCACTGTGGGATGTCTCTCCCATGTCCTAGGATAGATTTATTGTAGCGCCTCATGTTCAATTGCATGGAGAAGGGCCACAAACCGAAATTCAAGAACAAGAAAGAAATAACCCTGAGGAGGATGAAGAATTTGTTGAGCAAGATGAATCTTTGAGAAATCCTTCTCCTTTGGGAGTTAATGTGGAGAATGTGCCATCTGGCCATCTAAACCCTACCTCAGGGAGCAGAGAAACTGAGGTTCCCACAGTTTCTCAGCAAAAAAATAAAAAGGGTAAGGGTAAGGCCAAGATGGCAGAATATATGAGTCGAGACGTTCCTGTTTCTACTATTTCTCCTGCAACCAAACCTGTCAAGAAAATAAAACTTTCACAGAAGCATCCTGCAACTTCTATTGATACTCCATTGTGCAAAAGTGTTCGTTTGAACACTATAGAAATAGACAACAATGATTCCCCTGTTACGGTTGAATCTTCTCATGTCTCCTCTGAGGAGCCCTTACAAGAACAACCACAAGCAGGCAATCCGTTTGCAGAATGCTAGGGTATGATGGAAGGGGATACTGCAGCCGCTGAAGTGGTTAAAGAAGTAGAGTGTGTAATTCCAGAGGTAGCAGAACCTAAAGGAACCAAAAGAGAATATTCTTCTCTATAGGAAGGCAATCACGGGGAAAAACCCCTTGTTCTAGATAATGTGCTAGTTTGTGCAAAGAAAGAGGAAGGCCCATAAGCAACCAGGTCGGTCTCACATAGGAAACCAGAAGAGGTAACTGTTCATGCTCTCTCAGTTGACTATTTTGATGCAATACAATATCAAAAGTCGATGTGGGAGTTAGAAAAGACAAAATTAAGAAGGGAGCTCGAGAGGAAACATCAAGAAATTGAATTCGTACAGAATAAAATAAATGATATTACAAACATAATTTCAGATTTAATAGAATGCAGACCACCACTACGGGTTTATACCCTATGCCTCAAGGAAAAATTTCTACTGTTTAAGTTAATGAGAGTCGTTCGTGATCTCAACTCAGGCATAGGAACCCCACAAGAATTTGTGGCTACATACAATACATCACCTAATTGTGTCTGGAATTTGTTATGTGAGTTATATATTCACAATTATGTTGTTCCTTTTAATACTGATTGGAATCCCCTACTTTTTTTTGGTGATATACATTTGTCTGCCCTCTTTTCCCAGACCCATAATGAAATTAATTATGGAGGACAATTGCATAAGTACAGAATCCTAGAACAATCCATTTCATTGCCCCTTTGTCCTGAAAGCCGGTCACCGTGAAAACTTTACTGTGATTGGATGCAAATTGTTTATGGGTTTCATGATTCTGCACCCATGAAAAGGATTCTGGAAAATCGTGAGGAAGTTTTTGCAGAATTTGAAATATTGTCACTATCAGACGGGGAAAGAGCAGTTGAGGGATTAAGACAGAGATGGGGGAGACTAACTATGGCACTCAGGAAGGTAGGACCACACAGTCTGATTAACCTGTGGGATGCAATGCAGTGTGTTAACTGATATATACACCTGGGACGATAGCCACAACCCAAAATATGGTTTCCACTCACCTTCCAGCCTCCTCTGCTTTTATGGCCGCTATACAGGTGTGTGGATAATGAACTAGATGAGCAATAGGAACTAAGCAGACGCCTAAAGGTGGAGAGAACAAATGAATTCTACTGGTGAGTGGACACATCCATGATTGGAGAGACATAAGAAGGAGACCTTTAGGTTCTTGCAAAGAGCCAGAACGTCTTAGTTCCTGAGGATTGACACTAGTCTTCGTAGGGGGAAATATGATAGGCCATTGTAATGGCATACTTTAGATACCCTAGGAGAACTTTTGATAGGTCTTTTTCTATGTTTTCTTTTATTACTCCAAGACTTTATGCTTTAAAACTCTTAATATGTGGTAGTAAACCACTGAACCTATGCCATGGACATATGCTTACTTAATATGCTTTATCTCGATGAATATGCTCTGTTTATTACTATGGAATTATGATCATGTTTTATGAATCAACTGATTGTTTGAGCAATAGATAATGCATGTGCTTTAATGATTATTTTCCATGAATGCTTTTATCCTAATAGTTTAAATGCATCGCATCGAAGTAGAAACCATCATCTTTTTTAGGTGAGCACGTCTATGTGCTGGACGCCTGATTCAATCCTGCAGTAGACACACACAGATGAAACATTGGCGTAACAGTAGTGGAAGGTTTCCGATTAATCTAGGTGGAAACAGTTGAGTGAAGACTTGGAAAATGCAATAATTTCCCTGATGAAATCTAGGAGAGAGTGGGAAGTTAGATTTGTTATCTAAGCAGTTCTTTCCTCTTTTCTGGACTGATTCCATTTCTTGCTTTCTAGCTTTCCTTTTTGTTAGTTGTTTATAATAAAAGCTCCACCTTTTCTTAGGGCGTGTTGAGTTCAGCAGTTAGATGTTTTCCTTTAAATAAATTCCCTCTCCTACATGAGAAGGAGGGCATTATTATAGTTGCAATATAGTTCAATTCTGTTGTTTTACTGTTGATAGGAATCTCTGTACTCTGTTATTCATTTTAATGAGCAAATGAAGTGTTGAGATTAGTTCTGTGTAATTGAGTGTTTTGGGTACTCACCCAAGGGGGTCCACTTGGTGAGGAATCCATAGTTAGATTCATTTTAGTTTAAGTTTTCTTTCCTGCATTTCTATCATTTGAATTCCTATGTTGAATAGCTCCTGCAGCCAAAGCCACAGGACAACTACCACTTCGTGCGGCCAAGTAGCAGAGTAACTAAGGTATTATAGTTAGTTTGTGCACTCTTCCATTATGCTAGCAACATTCACTTCCATCATTTACTTTCACAACAATAGTTTAGCTTTCCTTCGAGTATTCATTTCATGTAGCAATAGTATAGGTTCCCTTCGAAAGCATTTACTTCCTGCAGCCATAGAATAGTTTCTTTCCAGCATTTGTTTCCTACAACAATTATAGAATGATTGGTTGAGAAAGTGCTTGGTGCATATATTTTTCTGGCCTGTTTCAAGTAACACGTCCCTGGGTTTGACATATTAAATGAGTTTCTTATAAAGAGGATGAAGTGCTTAGTTGGATGTCCAATCCCTGAGTTAAAGGATTATGCCTATTTTTTGAGCCTTTATAACAAGCGATCAAATGAGGGTTTAGAATTTAAATAATTATTAGATTTATGATTAGAGTTACGATTTTTATTAGGGTTAGGCTAATGATGAGGGTTTATGAATAAGAGTATTATTGGGATTATAGTTAGGGTTAGGGTTTACATCACAGTTTGTATTATAATTGGATTTATATTTTAAGCTTAGGATTAGGGCTTAGGGTTTAATTCTAGGATTATGGTTAGGGTTAAGATTTAAATTATGGATGGAATCATGATTATGATTGGGTATGTGCACCAAGATGGGGGACCAAAAAGGTGCCAAACTTTTTTTTGGTCCCCAAAAAGCCACAGGGCGTGCGCCCTCTGGCTTTGATTGCCCGAGCCTAATGCTTGGGAAATCAAAACTAATAGGGCGCAAGCCCTATAGGGTGTGCGCCCTATGTAACATTATGAAAAATGCTTAAGGGAGGGAGGAAGAAAGCCCAACAGGCCTTGCCAGACCATTTTTAGCACTAGGCCAATACATAAAATGTAACATTTAAGTATAAGTTACATACTCTTCCTTTCTTATACTTAAGTTACATTTTATGTATATACTTCCAGGATGTTTGAGAGTGGTTTCAGCTTCATA
>MU226683.1:19782-41158 GCA_018584345.1 Thuja plicata
ACAACAATAAGGGTGTGTCTGGTACCAACACCACACACAAAAACTAATACAAACACAAATGAAAATATCCAATTATGTGAATCTCATCATGGAGTGTCCAGTAATAAAATTACATTGATACAAAGCTTGAAATCAAATACATTTCTTATACCAAGCATGAAATGAAGAATATGTTAGTCCTAAGGATCCAAGATTACTGAGAGGGGGGGATCAGTCATCAAAGATATCTGCAAATTTTCACTTCTCAACTCAAAACCAACATTCACAAGTTTACCTATTTGATAAGCAAATGAAACTTAATCAAATAAACACAACCATCATAATGCATGCAACACATAACACAAATTTTCACATGGAAACCAAAATGCGAGAAAACCACAGTGGGAATGGAGACCCACAAATAATGTAATCTTCTAAAGTACACCCTAGTAGGAGCTTAACCCTGTTAGGAGTTTACAAAGACACTATTAGGTGGGCCACCCAGTTATGGGATTTACCTCTAGCCCTAATAGGATATTTACCCTATTAGGAGTAACTTTGTTATGAGATTTCAAACTCAAGTTAATGAGCCACTCGATTAAGAGATTTACAAATAAGACCTATTAGGGTCTACCAGGTTAAGAGATTTACAATAGAAAACTTGTTAGGGTCACTTGATCTAGAAATAGAAACTCCTTTGCTTGATCAAATCCTTTGTAACACATTCAATCTCTTCACATAAAAATATGGTATACCCTGGCTTGATCACACCTTCACATTCACGATCTATACACAAATATTTGATTTCATGATATAAATATCACTGTTTAAGCCCTAAGTCTTCCAACGCCTGAAACCTTATCTAACACATTTCAAATCACTAAATGGATCATTAAATCACTCTGGGGCACCAAACCATGGAAAGTCCTTATCAGAAATAATATAGAAAGATTAGTCATTAGGAAAGGGAAGCATTGGAAAAATGTTCCTATTTGTGACATCATGATGAGTGACTGTAAAGTAAAGTTATTTGGGTCAAGAGTATTTCACTCCTTTTGGAAAGCTTGGATTCAGGTGAGAGAATACATTCCTGATAGGAGTGCTATGGGATGCTCTCCTCTCTATGTTGTTAAGGATCGTTCTATTTGGTGGGCGGTGTACCTCAATAATAAACCTCTAGCTCTCACTCAGAGCTGCTCTGCTAGAATATGGAATGAAAAGGGGATATATCTGATACAGGATATACTGAATGATGAGCAGCTAGGGTCGTGGTAAGCTGTCAGTGCTAAATTTTGTATCCCCCAATCCCAAAAGAAAACATATACTTTGGTCTCTAAGGCAGTGAATTTTTCAGCAAAGAAAGTCATTATTAACATTGACATATTCTTAAAAGAATGCAAGTTTTCTGATGGTAAGTTAGTAAGTGCAGCATCTACTAAGCAGTTATATCACCTTATTAAGAAGGACTCCTCTATCACATCTCGAGTGACCCAGTGCTGGGGGGCTGTCAATCCCTTTTCTGATTGGTTTTTTTTCTTTGAATACTTTTGGAAGGGTAAAGCAGAGCCTAAAAAGATTTGTTTTAGATGGCTTCTTTTGCTAAAAAAATTTGATGTTGGTCATGTATTGTCCTCCATTCGCTTAACCCCTATTATGTGTGGTATTTGTAACTCTGTGGAGTCTTTTGAACATCTTTTCTTTGAATGCTTGTATGCTCGCAAAGTCTGGGCTATTTTCTTAGGTTCTCCCTGTTTGTGGAATTGTGCACCTGGTTTCTCTTGGAGTGAAATACTTTCTGGATATGTGGAAGTATTTGATTCAAAACTTCATTCTTTTTGGGTTACCCTTACTAATGAAATTCAGTGGACTCTCTGGAATGACAGAAATAGAGAAATTTTTCAACAGGAAGGAAGGAAGCTTACTGAGTTTAGCTTTAAACTCACCCATTTTAACATCATGTCACAGGTGTCCATGGTTCTCAATATTCCAAAGATTAGATTCATGGTTCTGATGCAGGAAGGCAGCTTGTTGATCCACAAAGATGAAATACAGGCTGCCAAATATGTTACAGAAAATCAAAGCGTTCTTGCTCCTGCAGAGTTGGATGACTTGAACAGTTTGTTGAGAAAAACATAGATAAATGTAGTGCAACAAGGGAATGAAAGAAACCCACCTCATGCACAGAGAAGAGAAGATACATCAGGGACATTAGAGCATCGAAAAGATAGCTCTTGGGCCCCAGAGAACAATGAAACCCTTCAATCTGGATGGGAATAGTACTAGAACAAATCTCTTTTATTGTATAAAGGAATATATTGTAATCAATATGTAATATCTACTCTGATTAGGATATTTTATAGATAGAAATGTGTACCCACTCCCCCCAATTTTGTAATTGTAAATTTTATGGGGGGAGGGGTTGTTCAGATACTTGATACATATTGTTAAATTTTGTTCTGTGCTAAACTATTTTAATAGAAAAAAAAGAACAGTCAAACACGTTTTGACCAACTCAACCTTCATCCTGATAAAATATCTACCTCGATCAATGAAACACCAACACATTACCATAATTAAATTGAGATACGTCAGCATGAGAGCTAGAACACAATTGATTCATCACAACTCGATCGTCGATCGAAAATAGATGATCTACCATCGGTAGCTCAAGAACACTGTCAACTTTCACTGAAACAACTTTTGTAACCACAAAACACGCTTACCGATCATCCAACCCAGTCGCGGTCATAACCGTGAACTTAACACATTATCAAAAATATCATTCTATGATCACACCACTTAACTCATCATAGATTTGATAAACCAATCAAATCACTTATTGCCCATCACAGATTGTTCTAGCAATTTCCCTATCATACTTCAATCAATCATAACTTACACAAATCATACATTCAAAGTTATGATCATACAATTATCATCTAAAGAGATTACCAAGTATCCCTTAAGGACCACGACCATTGAAACCACTTGCAACACATTGTGCATCCTTCTCACATACTTGGCAACACACTAAGAACATAGGTCAATACTTGGCGTCAATGACAACACAATAATTGATCATCTCAATATCAGATCTATACCATCACATCACTTACCATTACTGCATTAGTTGTGCCAATAATCTCCCCCTTTGGCATTGATGGAAACATAACAATCAAAACATCTTCTCAATCAGATAACATGCACTACTTTTGTTCTTGCACTCAATCTTCATCTCTGAATGTGTGTTTCCCCCTTTCTCTCTTTCTCTCTGATATCACTTTCTTTCTCATCTATCTCATCTATTTTCTTGCCACTTCCCAATACTTCTCTCCCCCTTTGAAAGCAATGCCAAAGATGCCATACCATTGATCACTTCATAATCGAGTAATTAGTACCTTTACCACCAACTACTCCCCCTAAGGACTAGCCCCTTATTACATCAATCCAACAAAGATTTTCAATACAAAAACATTGGACTGATGCAACAACATCAATTTAATTCTTCTCAGGTAGGGGAATGATCCCCAACTTGCCTATTAGATACTCAAATGTATCCTTGGGTAGTGACTTTGTAAAAATATCTACAACCTACTCCTTAGTTGACACATACTCCAACTGCACCACTTTCTCTTGAAATTGCTCTCTAAGAAAATGGTACTTTTGCAACATTCTTGGTGTTAGAGTGCATCCCAGGGTTCTTGGATATGTTAATAACACTAGTATTATCACAATAGATAACAAGTAGTTCAGTTACCTTCTCCTTAATACCTTCCAATATCTGCTTCATCCAAGCAACTTGAGTGCAATTAACAATAGCTGCAATATATTTTTCCTCTGCAATAGATTGGGAAATATATTTATGTTTTTTTCTTGTCCATGACACAAGTCTCTCTCCAAGAAAGAAAGATCCTCCACTTGTGCTCTTCCTATCATCCACATTACCTGCCCAATCTACATCAGTAAACACACTCAAAGTAAAAACTCCCTAGTGATCATAACAAAGACCATAGTCTTCAGTCCCTTTTAAGTATCTAAAGATTCTCTTTACGACCACCATATGGGATTCCTTTGGATTAGCTTGAGATCTTGCAACTATCCCAGCTGCATGTGGTACATCAGGCCTACTATGAACAACATACTGCAACTTACCAATCATGGATCTGTGTAAAGTTGCATTCACCTTTTTAGAATCATCTTCCTTACATAGCTTACAACCAGTCACCATTGGAGTTCCAACCAGTTTAGAATCTTCTAACCCAAAAGTCTTCAACACTTCCCTCACATACTTTGTTTGACTATTGTAGCTTCCATCATTGAGCTGATATATCTATAGTCCAACAAAGAATATGATCTCTCCAAACATTGACATCCATAAAGTGATTTTTACAACTTGCACACCAAGTCCTTATCTTCTGATAGTAAAAAACCATCAGGTTGTTCTATGTAAACTTCCCCTTCCAAAATTCTATCCAAGAATGCAGATTTCACGTCCATTTGAAAAGATTTAAAATGTTTGTAAGAAACATAGGCAAGCAAAATCCTCACTCCTTCAAGTCTATCCACTAATGCGAAAGTCTCTCCATAATACAAGCCTTCTTCTTTTGCATAACCGTTATCCATGAGTCTTGCCTTATTCCATGACTACTTCACTAGTTGCATTGAGTTTATTTTTGAAAATCCACTTAGTTCGTATCACATTTGTATCAATGGGTCTAGGAACACGTACCCAAGTATTTTTCTTCTTTATTTGATCCAATTATTCTTTCATGACCTTAACCAATCTTCATTATTCAATGCCTCTCTTACAGATTTAAGTTCATGTTCAAGAATCAGACATGTACTTTCTTTGATCTTCCTTCTAGTCTGAACACCAACATTCTTATCAGCAATAATTTGATCAACAAAATGTTTCAACTTTACATACCTTTGTATCACTGGTTCAGGTCTAGGAGTCTCTTCTACCGAATGAGCTAGTTCAACCTCATTGTTCTGATTTTCAACTTATTGCTCCATTGGTTGAATATATACAATCCCCTGATCATCTCCTGATTAATTCTTATTGGAACCATCATTTTGTTTTGAGAATTCATCAAACTTCACGTTAGCACTTTCTATCAATTTGTTGGTTCTCTTGTTTAGACACTTGTATGCTTTTCTCTTTGTAGAATATCCCAGAAATATCCATTCATCACTCTTAGGATCAAATTCCCATGTATAGTCATCTCTCTTTATGTAGCATCTTCTCCCAAAAACTTTGAAGTATTTCACACTATGTGTGTGAGCAAAACTTAACTCTTAAGGAGTCTTACCGGTGCCCTTCTTCACCTGCACCCAATTGAATGTATAAACAACATTGATAACAACTTCTCTCCAAAACATTTGAGGCACATAACTTTGAATCATTGTAGTTCTTGCAACATCAATGATAGATATGTTCCTTCTCTCTGCAATCCCATTTTTCTGAGGAGTTCTACCTGTGCTAACATATTTCTTTTAATTCCATGTTCTTCACAAAAGTTAGTGAATTCCGAAGATGTGAACTCATTGCCTTTGTCAAATCCAAAGAACTTCAGACTCTTACGTGTTTCCTTTCCAAATTTTTATTTGAACACCTTAAACATATAGAATGCATTTGATTTGTCTTTTATAAAAGTAACCCACATCGTCGTAGAGTAATCATCAACAAAAGCATAAAGTACTTATCTCCATAATAGTTGTATCATCTTAAAATGGAAGCACTTCCATGTTAAGAATTTTTAGCCCTCCTTAGGGGGTGTTTTTGACCATCATCACGTTGTCCTCTCATTTCTGCACCCTCTCTAGATTTTGTGCCTGTTTAGGACCCTGATTGGGCATCTCTAGACACTATTTATCCCACCTGACACTTTTTGAATCAGACAACTCTTTATTGTAGTATTTGGACAGAATAAGTTACCTTTAGTTTGCATACTATTAGAAATCGTATGACTTGATCTTCCAAGTATCCTGTATACACCTCCTTTGAACTCCACAAGATAACCCTTGTTATTCAATAGTGCTACACTTAACAAATTATACCCTAGGCCTTCTACCTAGTAAACATCATCACAATTTTTTTTTATTTAGTGCAATAGATCCTATTTCTTTTACTAAGCAAGGAGAATTGTTACTAAATCTTACCACTCCACCATCACATTCTTCCAACTTAGTGAACTTACTTTTGTCACTGGTCATATAATGTGTACAACCACTTTCTATTACCCAATCTCCATCATTATCCATGCTAGAAATGAAGGCTTTTTCACCATCTACAATGGAATCATCCTTAACAAAAAAAAAGATAAATTCTTGATCATTATCCTCATATTCCTCATCAGTAATGCCCTCTTCAACATCAACAAATCAATTCTTCTTTCTCTTATCCTTGAATCTCTTAAGATTTTCCTTATTATCACCTTCAGGACACCTGGCAACAAAGTATCCAATCTTGTTCTATGAAAAGCACTTAAGAGGTAGCTTTCCCTTGTACTTACCGATTTCTCTAGGTAACCTCCTAGACAAGATACAATCATAATCATTAGATTAACTTGACATATTAGAAGATTCATGACTAACCTCATTTCCTTTCCTTGTACGTGCAAGAGACAAAGATGCCCAAAATGAAGCTTCAACCCTTGGAACGTCACTATTATCATAATTGCTAAGTTCAAAATCAATCAAATTTCCTATCAATACATCAAGAGTGACGATACCAGTTCCTAAAGATCTTAACTCCTGAATAGAAGAAACCCTAATGTCATAAAGAGGTAAAAATATTTTTAATACTTTACATACCACATCGTCTTCTTCGATAGTTCCACCAACAATTTTCATAGAAGAAACCACTTTAATTCTCTAACCATACTTCTCAATGTTTTCACCTTAAATCATCCTCATTTCAGCAAATTTTTGTTTCAGGCCGTCTACCTTATCTTTCTACACATGTTTTTCACCACCATACACTAGCTTCAATTTCTCCCACACATCATAGGCTGTTTCAAGATCTTGGATAGCAACAAACTCTGCATTAGATAATGTATTTTCAATGGATTCCATAGATGTAGTATTCTCTTGTTGTTCCCTTAATTGATCTACATTGAGAGTCCCACTAGGTATAACATATCTATTAACATCATGATTCCAATATTGATTACCCATACCTTTTAGATAAAGCTTTGTTATACCACTCCACACCGAATAGTTCTCTCTTGTGAATTTAGGACCTTCCTTCCTCATAATTATTCAGATCTTGACCTCAAGTTGTTAAGCTTCACCACAAATAAAACCAAAGATCTGATACCAAATGTTAGTCCTAAGGGTCCAAGATTACTAAGAGGGGGTGGGGAATCAGTAATCAAAGATATCTGCAAATTTTTCCTTCTCAACTCAAAACCAATATTCACAAGTTTACCTATTTGATAAGAAAATAAAACTTAATCAAATAAAAACAACCATCAAATTGCACGCAATATATAACACATAGATTTTCTTGTGGAACCAAATGGGTGAAAACTACAGTGGGAATGAAGACCCACAAATAATGTGCTCTTCTGAAGTACGCCCTGGTAGGAGCTTAACCCTATTAGAAGTTTACAAAGACACTGTTAGGTGTCACCCAGTTATGGGATTTACCTCTAGCCCTATTAGGAGCTTTACCCTGTTAGGAGTAACTCTGTTAGGATATTTCAAACTCAAGTTAATGAGCCACTATGTTAAGAGATTTACAAATAAGACCTATTAGGGTTTACTGGGTTAAGGGATTTCCAATAGAAAACATGTTAGGGTCACTTGATCTGGAAATAGGAACTCCTTTACCTGATCAGATCCTTTGTAACACATTCAATCTCTTCTCAAAAAACTTTGTATACCTTGTCTTGATCACACTTTCACATTCATGATCTACACACATAAATCTTCAATTTCATGATATAGATATCACTGTTCAATCCCTAAGTCTTCCACCGCCTTAAACCTAACCTAACACATTTCAAATCACTTTTCCAATCTTCATGCTCAGAGAGATCGCGCCAAAACACACATCCCAATATAATAAACAACTCTACCAAACACATCGGCCATAGCATAGACCCTTATAATTTATTTTATCAAGAACATTCAAACACGTTTTGAACAACTCAACCTTCATCCTAACAAAACATCTACCTCGATTAATGAAACACCAACACATTACCATAATTGAATTGAGACACGTCAGCATGAGAGTTGAAACACAAATTATTCATTGCAGCTTGATCACCGATCCACAATAGAATATCTACCATCAGTAGCTTAAGAACACTGTCAACTTTCACTGAAACAACTTCTATAACCACAAAACATGCTTATCGATCATCCAAGCCATGACCTTAACACAGTATCAACAATATTATTCTATGATCACACTACCTAACTCATCATAGATTTGATAAACCAATCAAATCACTCATTTGCAGTCACACACTATTCTAGCAATTGCCTTGTCATACTTCAATCAATCATAACCTACATAAATCATAGATTCAACAGTTGCAATCATACATTTATCGTCTAAAGACATTCCCAAGTCTCCCTTAAGGATTGAAAACACTGAAACCACTTGTAACACATTGTGCATCCTTCTCACATACTTGGCAACACACTAAGAACACTAGGTCAATACTTGACATCAATGACAACACAATAACTGACCATCTCAACATCAAATTTGTACCATCACATCACTTACCATTACTGCATTAGTTATGCCAATAGAATAATGAGCTCAAGACAAGAAGCATGAGATGATGAATTAAGGAGTACAATAGAAGAAGCTAAGGAATATATTTGCATATTTGGAGATAACATTAAGATATGTTATTTAGAAAAAATAAACAAGTATGCAAAATAAGGAATATTGTATTTTTTCTTTCCAAGTCATTTTAAAACAAACACAACATAAACTAAATTACACATACATAATGATACTCAAATAAAATTTTCAAATTAAACTACACATCATAAATCAATAATGCAATATTAAATTGTTAGAATAAAAATTGTAATTACGCACCTTTGTGTGCGTAAGGTTTCCATCATGTTGACCATTTTCACGCGGCTAGAACACTTCTACCTCAGTTAAGTTCTCATCTTTGAATGTTCCTACACTCATTTGCACTTAGCTTCACATTGTTAGTCTAGTACATGAAACCATATACTTGAAGAACATTTCATCATTAATTCCAATTTCAATTCCATTTTTAATTTCATGTATCTAAAAACATATTTACTTGTAATAAAATAATAAGATAATCAACCATAGTCTCAAACATTTTTTAATGTAAGTTAAAGATGAGATTTGACAATCACCCATCAAATTGGAAGCTTGAAAAATATCCAGAGAGTTCAAATTTAATGTGCTCCAGCTACTTCCCAAATTTAGAGGATAAGGTGATCTTGGTAAGTAGAACCTAATTTTTCTTCACAAACACACAAAATATAGCAAATAACAAGTGCTTCATAAATAGAGTAATATTATTAGTATCACTTTTGTACCCAAAAGAATTGACAATAATCATTAAAAATATTTTTCATTCTAGAATTCTAAGAGCAATTCAAGCAGATGAATCCAAACATGAAACCATAATATTTCCTTTCGTGGGTTGAAACTAGGAGACCAATTTTGAATACTAAGACCATTCAAACTCATAAAATAGGAGCCATAAATAAGGATCTTAGATATATCCTCCTGATAAGAAAAGAAAAAAAAAAAAGAGAAAACCACTCAACATAGCAAAAACTTGATCTTTGCCTCTAAGTTTCCGAACTCAAAAAAATCTATTTTCTAACATCAATATTCGGATGATTGTCACAAAACCTACTAATAGGTGTGTACCTCAAACAAGTACTTGACTCGTATAAAAGAGAATTAGGAAAATCTATTTAGATATACACTTCCTCAAAACTAAAACTAACCATGTCATAACTTGTAGCAACTGAAGTAAAAACAACAGTTATAACAAGCCTCATGCCCTTCTTAACATGATCTAGAGAAGAAACATTATCCATACCAAAGTCTTCCAACTCACACAAAACCTCTAAATTCCTAAGGAAAACATCAAGTGGAGAGAAAACAAAATCAAACTCCTAAGACACCCACAAAATCTCTATAGAAGAAGCATAAACCACCTCTAAACCCTCACAATTTTTGGCAAAGAAATAACAACCATCTTCGGAGCTCTATGGTTCACTACAAAATGAGATAAAACATCATTTTTAAAATTTTCAACTTGGGACCCCTAATCCATTAAAGAAAAATAATAAGGCACCATAGAATTATGTTTTATTATCGAGGAAAAAAATCCTTTTTAAAGAACACCATTTCCCTCGGTCCCATCCTCTCTAGTGAACTTGTTTGCTTTATCATTTTTATAAATTTTATCCACCTCAACCTTTCTAGAAAAAAATTCTTATTATAATGTGCTTCCAAAAGGATATCATGGTGGAGTGCATCATCCTCATTATATAGATGATTCTCTAAATCTACAACTCCATATCCATCAAAAGGAGAGAAAATCCCAATAGAAGAAGATGAAGGATAATCAACATCAATAGGGCCACTATTAGCCTCTGCAATAACTATAACACTAGAAGAAAGTGCTAATACATGGGTATTGAGCACCCCATCTCTCACTTTATGCACCCTAACTCCTGTATCTTCATCTTCTTTGGCCTTACCCTCTTCTTCCACTACTAAATCTAACTCTATTGTCGTGGAAAACCTAGCTGTCTTGGTAGAGAAAGTAGTAGGAAAAATGCCTAACCACATCCACAATCATTTCTTTCATGTTCTTTGATTTCCCTTTTTGATTCATCACACCTTAAAATTGCATTTATATGTGTTATGTTAGTATTTAATGATTACTTCTATACATGTTCCATAAAATGTTTCGCCTACCTTCTTGATGCACAAGCATCACGTTAATCTATTTGTTTAGTGATTGTTAGTTGTGTACATCAAGATTTCAGTTTGGATTTTCTTAGATCCTATCACCACATGGAAAAAAAGCTTGACAAAATGATGAAGAAGTAAAGAGTAATAAGTAGTTGAGGACAGGTAGGGGTCGACGCTTGGGAGATCAAAAGTCAAAGAGAAAGTGAAGATGAATAGTTTTGAAGGGAAACATGATGGATATAAGGATCAATCCTGAATAATGGAAGCGAGAAGAAGGCAATTAACATAATAGAGAGAGCATGTTCATAAGGAGATAGTATGAGCCAAAAGGCTAAACAAAAGAAAGACTAGGTTGTCTTGAGGCCAATAGAGGAGAGGCTAATAGAGGAACGAACAAGGGTGAAGAACTAGAAATGGTCTCAGAGATAGATGGAAGAAAGAGACCTGATCATTGAAGGGTTCATGTAGTATTGACTTTAGTGTAGACAAAGGAATTAGATTATGATTGAAGGGGAAAAAACTCTAGAGAGTCAAGAAATAAGTACAAGACTGCTGGACAGTTGTAGGGAAATATGGAAGGAGACGACTGGCCAAACATGTGTATGGCCAAATATTTGAATGTAAACATAATTAAATGAGTTTCAGTAATAAATTTAATATTATGGTGTTAACTAAATTATAATTTTATTTCTTGCTGGCTTATGTCATTGTTGTGATGGTTGATTGGTTTAGCTATTCATTGTTTCTTTCTCCAATATGTTCTATTATAGAAAGTATTTAATGTTATGCTTCCTAATGTTATTTTGACAAAGAAGCCTGAAGAAGTCTATTAATTATTAAAGTATCAAAAAATGAGTGTGGGTATGATTGTTGGCAAGTGGCCTGATCAACATTGCTTATAGGTTGTCATTTATGGAAACACTACTCTTTGGCATGGTCGCTTGGAGTAGAATCCAATTTTGGATATTCAGTTTTGTAAAAATGGCTAAGTCCAGGATGCTGTTAGCAGGGTGCATTCACACAATTTTGATTAGGAAGCACTGTATGCATCAAACTAAGGTATGCGAGCT
The DNA here is from genome assembly GCA_018584345.1 of Thuja plicata. NCBI lineage: Eukaryota > Viridiplantae > Streptophyta > Pinopsida > Cupressales > Cupressaceae > Thuja > Thuja plicata. Next base: position 31,783 of record MU226683.1, read on the forward strand.
TAGAGAAGTGTACTATGGGATAGTATAAACCTTCAGTTAAGTTTGCTTGGCTTCTAGAGCTGACTAGATAGAGTTACAACCTGTTGAAGACAAGCGAAGACAATAAACATCAATATAGGGCAGATGAATGATTGTGATGTTTAAAGGAGTATTTTGAGGAATCCAAAAGTGCTACTTTGGATTTGGATTGGGTCCTACCCTAGTTATATTGGAGTATGATTGTCGACTATGTATTTTCTATTTGGTTAAGTGTTAGACACATTTTGTGATGTTCTTGTGAGCTGACTGGAATTTTTTTTTGAGATCAAGTATATAAGTAGAGTTGTTTTATGATGCGAAGAGATGTGTGGAATGCGTAGATGCATTGTGATGTTAGAATCAGACAAAAGTTGATTTGAGCTATAACTGGGACTACTTAAGCATAACAGATGCTTGTATTGTTCATTTTGATAAATCATTGTAGCAAAACAATATTGCTGTGTAAGAGCACTGTGCTCATTGTATACCCCTAACATGGTTTCTATCCTTTAACAAGGATATGTACTAAATGTAATATTCAACTCCTAACAAGGCTAGGTCTCCTAAAAGGGACATTATACTCTTAGTGCATTATTTGTGGGTATCATCCCCACCGGGGGTTTTTCTTGGCCATGGTTTCCTCATGAACAAATCATGGTGTTATGAGTTGTTTACTTTATGTGCATGTTCTATTTATTTCATTAATTGCATGGTTAAGTTTGAAATGTTTAAATAAGTTTATAAAGTGTTGTAATACTAATTCACCCCCCTCTCAATATTACTTAATCTTAAAAATTGGTATTAGAGCTTGTGGCCTTTAGCGAGAGAGTCTAACAACTTAAGGGAGATCCCAAATAGATTAGAGTAGTTTGGAAGACAACTTTGAAGTAGCACTTGAAGACCTTGATAAGGATAAAGATGGAATTGGTGACTTGAAATTCAGATTGAGAAGAGCAGAGGGTTTTATCAAGAGCTTAAGGAATAACTTGAACTTTATAGGAACCAAAGGAAAGACCTTATGGAAAAGATAAAAGAGGAATCTGATAATGGCTCATTTGATTAGATCAAGTAGCTTGAACAAGAAAAAGAAGCATTGAAGTAGGAACATGAAACTACTTCTATTCAGTTCCACTAAAGAAATTTAACAAGAGAGATGGAAAACCCAAAATTGAAGAGATCTTAAAGAATGAAAATGTTCATATGGGAAAGATGTAGGTTGATTTTGATGACTACATAATCAAGTATCATGAATTAGAGAAATACAACCAAATCACTAAAGGAGAACTTGTTGAGGCTAATAACCAATTTGACAAACTTCATGCAAGCAGTGACAAGATTGATGAACACAGGGAAAGACAAAAGCCTAAAGGTGACATGACAAGAGTTGGCTTTGATAAAGATTAATGTTCTAAGTCTCAAGAAAGGAAATCTGAAAAAAAGATAGATGAAGAAAGACCTATAAAAGAAGAAGCTAGAGAGAAGATCAGACCTTTCAGAGTTAGATGCTTTGGATCCAACAAAGTTGGTCACACGAAGAGGGATTGGAAAGGTAAAGATCCTTATAAGCCCTTTTTTGGTTATTATTTCAATTGCTATGAATATGGTCACAAGAAGACACAATGTAGAAAACCTGATCAATCTCACACTAAATAAGACTACATCAGAGACAAAACAATAGCTAAGATTACATGTTACAAGTACAACAAGTTTGGACACATTGCAAGGAACTGTAGGTTATAGGTTAATCAGAACAAATCATCTCCTACATGTTATAAATGTAATAATCAAGGACATATAGCAAAGTTTTGCAGGTATAATGGAGCTGCAAGTAATAGAAGAGAACCACCTATTGTTGTAAAGAAAAATGTTGGTGATGTTGGAAAATGTATGGCAGAATACATGGAAGAGTTTGACAGTCGATTTGTAAAAGAGAATGGTAAAGTTTGGAAAGAGAAGGAACAGAGTGAGCCTAAGGTTCAAGGAGATTTAGTAAATGCTACTGAACCCTCGCCTCATGTTGCTACATCAACCTAAATGGCCAAGCATGGCCTTAAGGGGATATTTGGAGAAGTATAGTAGAGATATATCCAACCACTATTTGTGTGGAATAAGCTTTTGCAAGATTATGGAGAGTATCTATGATTGATTTGAAATGCCTATATGAGATCGCATATTTATACACATTATATCTTGTGATCACCAGATTTATGATTGACTAGCTCATTTCCAGAATTATGAGTTCATTGGGAAATATGTCAATCTGTGCATAGAAAAGTATAACTTTATTCACTTGAATATATATGATCACTATTCGAGCAAAGTTGAAGGAGACATGAGGAACAAGCGAAGAAGCTAGGACATTTTCATGATCTCTGAGCATGCATACCCTGATTCATCAAGAACAATTTATTTTGATCACTTGTGAGCTTTTGATTACTATGGATACTCTGTTGATTTTCGATGTTAGTGAACGACCGAGGTATAAGTTCAACAAACATCCCTTCAATTCTACTAAAAATGATCCCGAAGGTACATTTTTGCAAATAACCTATGGCATGCTTCATGTGGAAGACATTAGGGCATACATTCATTGTAGATATGAATCACTAGGAGAATTTAAGATCTTCAAAGAGATGAAGGACATGATCAAGGAACATGGAAAATGGAAGGATGAGTTCTCTCATTTAGAAAACCTCAGTATTATGCAAATAACATAACTCTATGAGTTTGACGAACAAGAGTGGTTCAAGATTGTTTTGAGAAGAGTTCATGATCATTTTTTTACAAATTGGTGAGCAGCATGTTAAGATCACCAGTGAGATGATACATGATGTTACTGGATTGGACAATTCTGGCATTATCCCTATTACGGAGAAGAACACGAAGAAACAAGTGGAAACCCTTACACACTATAGATGTGATAAGAGGGCGATGACCATAATCGACATCTTTCATCAAGATGGGAGGTTGATATCTATGATTTTAGGATATAAGATTCATTATAGAGGCTGACCTAATTTGGTTTATGTGGGATTCATAATGATGGCCTACAAGATGGTGAAGGAGAATGTAAAATACAATCTATGAGAAGTTCTAAGACAACAATTTTTGGAGAGTGTAAAGAAAATAAAGAAAGAAAAACCAAAGGCATTCATGTTTGGATAGTTATTGATACATATTTACATTCATATTGTATGTAAATTTCCTGGAATGTACCCTAGAGCATGGAAAGACAAAAAACCAATTGGAATTCAGATTACAAATAGTTATAGGAGATAGAACAACACTTGGGTAGCTGGGGAATTGTTTTTTATGTTTAAAATTCTACAAAGTAAAATGAAGGAGAGAGTACGAATACCTGAAGAAATTATTGAAAAGTACAAGTATACAATCTATTTCATGGTTGAAACTGATTGTGTATGTTTTGAGGTAGTAGATACTAGGAAGAAGTGGAGTTACCCTATGCATTATGAAGTCACTACAGAAGTTATAACTATGCAAGTTGAACATATCTTATCTTCTGAGACTGATCCTTCTGAAGAAAGATGGGGAACTTATGAGGAGAAATCAGCCAAGATCAGAGAAGAACAGACAAGAGCAGCAAGGAGGAGAAAAGTTGAGAATGTAGTAGACAATCTTACCAAAAAGGAAGGAATTACCAAGAATGAAATGAAAGAAGTGAGGAAAAATATGGCATAAGGTGTTTCTGGATTGGCGACCACTACTCATGCAACCCTTCTACCTCCATAAATTGAAAAGGTTATCAGTCCACCTTCTACTATGATTGATGTACTTGATACTACACCTACACCACCCAAGAGGACATCATAGGCAGAAAATAAGGTATACCTATGAGAAACACAAGGTCCTCCCAAAATATTTCACCACTTAAAAGACAAAGGACTGAAGTGGAAGAGAAGAAATCAGAGTAAAAGAAAGTGGAAGAGAAGAAAATAGAGGAAACATATCTTTGGAAACCAGATCTAAAGATGCTGGCGAAGAGAATCATTGATCAAGGAAAGCTCAATCAATTTCCTATATATTATGAGAGGTATGATGAGAAATATAAAATTCTAATTGAATATTTTGTCATAGATCATATGCTTGTATTCAGGAAGTATATACTTGAAACAGAAGGTAGTATTCCTAAAGAGTTGTATGAGAAATTGGAAATAAGGAAATAATTAGCACTCACAGAGGATGATCAGATAAGGAGAAAAGCCATAGATGATATGCTACCATTTGTATTATATGATGAACATGAGAGGATATTGAAGGCCATAAAATATCTGTTGAGAATTAAAGTAAGACTAATAAAGATTATGGGAAGGAAATATGATAAGGTCATAGAGGACACACATAAAGCTATTTATAAGGTACTAATGGAGACTAAACTTGAGAAGTCTTCACCTCCTAAGTCCAAGGCTACTAAGCCCAAAGTTATTCTTAGAGGAGAGTCCTCCAAGCCTATAGTAATTAATATTGATTCACCTAAGGACAAAGATGATAGCAGTCAGTTTTTTCAGTACAATCAAGTAACTAGACTTGTTTGTTGTTGGTGTGCCTGTGTCTTTAAACACCTTGCAAGATATAAGTGACCCTTTTTAAGGGAATACTGATACTGTTACTGTTATGATGGAATCGGTGAACACAATGAGATAGAGAAGGAATTTGACACTAAGGAAGAACTGAAAGATAGTACAGTTAAGGCAGTAAAGGAATCAAAAACTAAAGTTGAAGTTAAACAAGAAACACGTGTATCTGTTTCTTTAGCTTTATTTTTGGAAAGTAGTAATAAACCTCTGAATACTGATGTCGGTGGTATGGATGAGGATGAACTAATGAGGTTGTCTTACATAGCCTTTGCTAAGGCCAAGGAGAGATCAAAACGGAAAACTAAAAAGAAGTCAAAGGTATTGGAAAGAGCAGTTGATAGCATCAACATACTTCTACCCCTACCTATCACTTTCCAAGGAAATGACATAGCTGACAACTTGAACAAAGTCCTGGATGAATTTGATGTTCACTTTGAATCATTAGAGAAAGCCACATCAGATAGAGCTAAACAATAGTACATGGCAAAGAAGCTGGAAGAATTATGTAAGTTAATCAATTGGGATTTGGGTATACTGGACAACATTATTACTGAAGCAAAGTCTTGTATAACTCATGGAAGAAAGGTATACGGTTACTTCATGAATCCCCTTGTGCATTTGAAAGATATATATAATATTATTGAGAATGAAAATAATACTTTAGATGGATTGGTGAAGAGTTGTGGTCCTTTTTGCAAACTATCACTGATTTGGATAAGGAAGTGTCTAGGCTGTTAGACAAGATCAGTGTGCTTGAGACAGAGAAAAGGAGAGTGCTGGGAAGATTTGGCGTGTTGAGGATTCTAATCACTCCTAAACTATCAATTATGGAGAAATACCTTTCAGATATGGAGAGAGCGAAGAAATCTCTTATTGAAGATATGCAGGGCCTACAACACTAAAGGCTACAAAAATATCTTCTTTTGCTCTAAATGGATTGATTCATATTGGTCTGATCTTAGTAAAGCCATGGACTATAGAGGCAAAGATCTTGGAAAAATCTTTCCAAGATGTACTTCACATAGTATGATTTTTTGATGAGCATTTGTGAAATTTTGATATGTATATAGATAATATTTATAGTACACCTTTTCCATTGATGTCAAAGGGGGATTAATAAGTATTAAAAATATGCACTTAGTCAATAGTTTTGTATTGAGCACTTAGTCATTTTTCACTAAGTGTTTCCAACAATGCCAAAGGGGGAGATTTTTGGAAAGTGGCTCGATCAACATTTCAAGTATAGGTTGTCATTTATGGAAATACTACTCATTGGCATGGTCGCTTGGAGTACGATCCATTTTGGATATTCAATTTTGTAAAAATGACTAAGTCAAGGATGCAGTTAACAGGGTACAGTCACACAGTTTTGATCAGCGAGAACCGTATGCATCAAACTAAGGTATGCGAGCTTAGAGAAGTGTACTATGGGATAGTATAAACCTTCATTTAAGGTCATTTATCTTTTGGAGTTGACTAGACAAAGTTACATCATGTTGAAGTCAGGCAAAGACAATACAACAACAATAAAGGGAAGATAAATGGTCGCAATGATTAAGGGAGCAATTTGAGGAATCCAAAAGTGCTAATTTGGATTTGGATTGGGTCCTACCCTAATTGTATTAGAGTATGATTTCCGACTATGTATTTTCTATTTGGTTAATTGTTGGACATGTTTTGTGATGTTCTTGTGAGCCAACTGGAAGATTTTTTTTTAGATCGAGTATATAAGTAGAGTTGTTTTATGATGCAAAGATATGTGTGGAATGTGTAGATGCATTGTGATGTTAGAATTAGAGAGAAGTTGATGTGAGCTATAGTTGGGACTAATTAAGCATAATAGATGCATGTATTGTTCATTTTGATAAATCATTGTAATAGAACAATATTGCTTCGTAAATCTTGAAAACATTATGGAAAATCCAAGCCTTAAAGCATATGAGGTATTTGAGTCAAATCCATATACACATAAAAGTAATCATAAAAATACAATCAATTTTTATAAGCCAAAATAATATGATTGTGTTTTTCTAATTATAAGTTTTTTTTTAAAAAAAAAGGGTCAAATGGGTCATTTTCACCTATGACACCCACTTGACAATGTTAAAATCCTCATGAACAGGAGAGAAAACTTGATCGAGGTTTGTCAAATTTCAATCCAAATCACCATGCCACAATGTAACAGAGGTAGATATTTTTTTTGTGCATTTCAAATTTTTTAAATTAAAATATTATTATTATTTTTCTAAATTTGATATCAGATGCTCAAAAGCCTATGACTAAACCTCATGAAACCTTGAGGACAATCCTAGGATGACCAACTCTTTGACTCGTCTGAGAAACCCCCAAAACACACTCAAGACAATTTATTAGGTTGTCTACAACAAAAAAAGCCATTATTTCTCAGTTAGTTTCTAGACTCAAGACTTCAAAACACTTGCATCATGCATCCCATGCCACAACCTTGGAAATAATGGCTACAAGTGTTGATATAGTTACCAAATAAATAGCTAACTGGAAAAATATATGAATGCATGTTGTTAGTATTATGCAAATAACTTACATTATATGACGCAGTGAAAGATAAAGAAATAACACATCACAAAATTTGCTAATATTATAAATAAGAATGGAGAGATTTAGTCTCATTTTCTAAGTCCTTAGTATAGTTAAAAAATTTAATGACCACTTCACATTACCATTGCTAAGTATCTCATAATGGGAAGTTAGTAAAAGGTCTGGTCAATACATTTTGTATAAAATCCAAGTTCCCTTCATTACATTCATGTCAAGAAATAGTAGCTCACTTAGTCATATGTCTTGTTGATGTCATATTTCTATTTCTAATTCAGCCCTTCCCTTTTCTAGAAAAATACTTTTGAGATATCGTTGACTCAACGAATCCAAGCATATCTTGATTGAGCTTAATTATTTTAGAAGTGTCATATTCAATCCTTTTTCTTTGGGGCCTCTTTCTACAAAGCTCCATTTTTCTTTCTATGAGAAAAAAGCTTAAACCACGTGTTTTCAAATTTAAAAGTACTTTTGGCTAGACCTAGAACATTGTTTAGATGGCAAAGTGATTGGAGCTAGAGATTTAATGAATATAATGTTCAAGATTTTCATTTTATAAATTATTATTATTTGGAAAATGGTGGAGATAATGGGTCCAAATAGGGGTAGCACACAAACTTCTCTTGTTTGTATAAAAAAAATATAACATAGTGCTTAGTATGTTGCCCCTAAATGTAAAAATTTTTAGTATATTTAGAAACCCACTCTAGTGAAAAATTAGCTAACAACATTTAGTATATGCTCATCTTTTGCTAGTTTTTTCTAGGAATATATGATTTTTTTTACTAATTTTCAAACTGGACGCATCTTGAAAAATAAAAAATTGAGCACATATCCCCTTATTTAAAATAAACTAATAAAAAATAGAAAAATAGATCATCTATATAAAATAGTTTAGTTTGTAATAATGTAGTTTGTTTCAAATTTTGATTAATAAATAAATAAGTATAGCCAAAAATACCATAAGTAGATTTTTGGTAAAAAATGAGAAACTACAAAAATAAATTGCAAAACAAAACATTAACATAATTGAAACATAGAAAATATATATGGTTATAAAGTAAGAGAGAATTCAATGTTGTACTATGAATTTTATTTAATTTTTTGTAAAAATGAAATATGGGAGTGTCGATATATAGGTTTGACCCTTTGGGTTGGTTTCTCAAATAAAATTCAACCCTAAGCATTGGAAAAACCAAAAAAAAAAAATGCATTTGCATTTGTGTTAAGAAAAAATGATCTCCTTCTCTCTCCCTTGTCCTCCCTCCCTCCTTCCATCTCCACTTCTTTATATCTGATGTAGAGGTATCGATGGTGAAATGGGAAAAGCAAAACAATGATTCAAATGATCAGATACATGGACACATGGAAGGGTTTCAATTATCAACAATCACAAGCCAAGAGGGTGACTCCACCATGACAACATGGACCAACATAACAACAGACCTAACTAGGGCTTGGAGCATTCATTTTAGATTTCTTACAAACTCAAATGACCATAAACAATTCAGATCCACCCTTGGAACAACCCATTTTCACAATCAAGACCAATTGCTTTACTATACTCAATTAGACCTTGTAATGCTATTCTGGAGGTTTTTTAAACCATAAAAATTCAACCACTGACCATAGGGACAAACCAAGAGTAATTGAAGATACCCTTTATGGGTTTTTAGAACATATGTTGAAATTGGTATGGGGTCTTTTGGAACAAATGGGTCAAATTATGTTTGTCCTCTATTTAAGGCCTCCAATTAGCCATCTTTTACAAAGGATGTATACAAAATATTGGTTTCCAAGACCAACCAATACATGGAACATGTCACATTAATGTCCAAACCAAGGGTTGCATACTCCTTTAGTTCCCAAACCTCTCAAATCTCCAACAACCACTCAATTTGCACTCATTCACACAATTTTAAATCCCATCACATATAAATTCCAAGCCTAGAGCAAGCCATAACTCTACAAAAACTCCACCTCCTGACTTAATACCAGGATCATTTGAAATTAAATCCAAAATTCCATATTTCCACCTAAGGCAATAATTTTCTAATGGTGGAAAGTGGAAATACAAGCATTTTTGTAAACAAGCCCTAGCTATGGAGGGCTTCAGACCTGCCTAGACAAAAATGTGGATATATTCCGTCAAACTCAATGGATTTGCGTCAAACCAAATTTGTTAGAAA
>MU226683.1:41258-56354 GCA_018584345.1 Thuja plicata
AATCATTTCTTTCATGTTCTTTGATTTCCCTTTTTGATTCATCACACCTTAAAATTGCATTTATATGTGTTATGTTAGTATTTAATGATTACTTCTATACATGTTCCATAAAATGTTTCGCCTACCTTCTTGATGCACAAGCATCACGTTAATCTATTTGTTTAGTGATTGTTAGTTGTGTACATCAAGATTTCAGTTTGGATTTTCTTAGATCCTATCACCACATGGAAAAAAAGCTTGACAAAATGATGAAGAAGTAAAGAGTAATAAGTAGTTGAGGACAGGTAGGGGTCGACGCTTGGGAGATCAAAAGTCAAAGAGAAAGTGAAGATGAATAGTTTTGAAGGGAAACATGATGGATATAAGGATCAATCCTGAATAATGGAAGCGAGAAGAAGGCAATTAACATAATAGAGAGAGCATGTTCATAAGGAGATAGTATGAGCCAAAAGGCTAAACAAAAGAAAGACTAGGTTGTCTTGAGGCCAATAGAGGAGAGGCTAATAGAGGAACGAACAAGGGTGAAGAACTAGAAATGGTCTCAGAGATAGATGGAAGAAAGAGACCTGATCATTGAAGGGTTCATGTAGTATTGACTTTAGTGTAGACAAAGGAATTAGATTATGATTGAAGGGGAAAAAACTCTAGAGAGTCAAGAAATAAGTACAAGACTGCTGGACAGTTGTAGGGAAATATGGAAGGAGACGACTGGCCAAACATGTGTATGGCCAAATATTTGAATGTAAACATAATTAAATGAGTTTCAGTAATAAATTTAATATTATGGTGTTAACTAAATTATAATTTTATTTCTTGCTGGCTTATGTCATTGTTGTGATGGTTGATTGGTTTAGCTATTCATTGTTTCTTTCTCCAATATGTTCTATTATAGAAAGTATTTAATGTTATGCTTCCTAATGTTATTTTGACAAAGAAGCCTGAAGAAGTCTATTAATTATTAAAGTATCAAAAAATGAGTGTGGGTATGATTGTTGGCAAGTGGCCTGATCAACATTGCTTATAGGTTGTCATTTATGGAAACACTACTCTTTGGCATGGTCGCTTGGAGTAGAATCCAATTTTGGATATTCAGTTTTGTAAAAATGGCTAAGTCCAGGATGCTGTTAGCAGGGTGCATTCACACAATTTTGATTAGGAAGCACTGTATGCATCAAACTAAGGTATGCGAGCTTAGAGAAGTGTACTATGGGATAGTATAAACCTTCAGTTAAGTTTGCTTGGCTTCTAGAGCTGACTAGATAGAGTTACAACCTGTTGAAGACAAGCGAAGACAATAAACATCAATATAGGGCAGATGAATGATTGTGATGTTTAAAGGAGTATTTTGAGGAATCCAAAAGTGCTACTTTGGATTTGGATTGGGTCCTACCCTAGTTATATTGGAGTATGATTGTCGACTATGTATTTTCTATTTGGTTAAGTGTTAGACACATTTTGTGATGTTCTTGTGAGCTGACTGGAATTTTTTTTTGAGATCAAGTATATAAGTAGAGTTGTTTTATGATGCGAAGAGATGTGTGGAATGCGTAGATGCATTGTGATGTTAGAATCAGACAAAAGTTGATTTGAGCTATAACTGGGACTACTTAAGCATAACAGATGCTTGTATTGTTCATTTTGATAAATCATTGTAGCAAAACAATATTGCTGTGTAAGAGCACTGTGCTCATTGTATACCCCTAACATGGTTTCTATCCTTTAACAAGGATATGTACTAAATGTAATATTCAACTCCTAACAAGGCTAGGTCTCCTAAAAGGGACATTATACTCTTAGTGCATTATTTGTGGGTATCATCCCCACCGGGGGTTTTTCTTGGCCATGGTTTCCTCATGAACAAATCATGGTGTTATGAGTTGTTTACTTTATGTGCATGTTCTATTTATTTCATTAATTGCATGGTTAAGTTTGAAATGTTTAAATAAGTTTATAAAGTGTTGTAATACTAATTCACCCCCCTCTCAATATTACTTAATCTTAAAAATTGGTATTAGAGCTTGTGGCCTTTAGCGAGAGAGTCTAACAACTTAAGGGAGATCCCAAATAGATTAGAGTAGTTTGGAAGACAACTTTGAAGTAGCACTTGAAGACCTTGATAAGGATAAAGATGGAATTGGTGACTTGAAATTCAGATTGAGAAGAGCAGAGGGTTTTATCAAGAGCTTAAGGAATAACTTGAACTTTATAGGAACCAAAGGAAAGACCTTATGGAAAAGATAAAAGAGGAATCTGATAATGGCTCATTTGATTAGATCAAGTAGCTTGAACAAGAAAAAGAAGCATTGAAGTAGGAACATGAAACTACTTCTATTCAGTTCCACTAAAGAAATTTAACAAGAGAGATGGAAAACCCAAAATTGAAGAGATCTTAAAGAATGAAAATGTTCATATGGGAAAGATGTAGGTTGATTTTGATGACTACATAATCAAGTATCATGAATTAGAGAAATACAACCAAATCACTAAAGGAGAACTTGTTGAGGCTAATAACCAATTTGACAAACTTCATGCAAGCAGTGACAAGATTGATGAACACAGGGAAAGACAAAAGCCTAAAGGTGACATGACAAGAGTTGGCTTTGATAAAGATTAATGTTCTAAGTCTCAAGAAAGGAAATCTGAAAAAAAGATAGATGAAGAAAGACCTATAAAAGAAGAAGCTAGAGAGAAGATCAGACCTTTCAGAGTTAGATGCTTTGGATCCAACAAAGTTGGTCACACGAAGAGGGATTGGAAAGGTAAAGATCCTTATAAGCCCTTTTTTGGTTATTATTTCAATTGCTATGAATATGGTCACAAGAAGACACAATGTAGAAAACCTGATCAATCTCACACTAAATAAGACTACATCAGAGACAAAACAATAGCTAAGATTACATGTTACAAGTACAACAAGTTTGGACACATTGCAAGGAACTGTAGGTTATAGGTTAATCAGAACAAATCATCTCCTACATGTTATAAATGTAATAATCAAGGACATATAGCAAAGTTTTGCAGGTATAATGGAGCTGCAAGTAATAGAAGAGAACCACCTATTGTTGTAAAGAAAAATGTTGGTGATGTTGGAAAATGTATGGCAGAATACATGGAAGAGTTTGACAGTCGATTTGTAAAAGAGAATGGTAAAGTTTGGAAAGAGAAGGAACAGAGTGAGCCTAAGGTTCAAGGAGATTTAGTAAATGCTACTGAACCCTCGCCTCATGTTGCTACATCAACCTAAATGGCCAAGCATGGCCTTAAGGGGATATTTGGAGAAGTATAGTAGAGATATATCCAACCACTATTTGTGTGGAATAAGCTTTTGCAAGATTATGGAGAGTATCTATGATTGATTTGAAATGCCTATATGAGATCGCATATTTATACACATTATATCTTGTGATCACCAGATTTATGATTGACTAGCTCATTTCCAGAATTATGAGTTCATTGGGAAATATGTCAATCTGTGCATAGAAAAGTATAACTTTATTCACTTGAATATATATGATCACTATTCGAGCAAAGTTGAAGGAGACATGAGGAACAAGCGAAGAAGCTAGGACATTTTCATGATCTCTGAGCATGCATACCCTGATTCATCAAGAACAATTTATTTTGATCACTTGTGAGCTTTTGATTACTATGGATACTCTGTTGATTTTCGATGTTAGTGAACGACCGAGGTATAAGTTCAACAAACATCCCTTCAATTCTACTAAAAATGATCCCGAAGGTACATTTTTGCAAATAACCTATGGCATGCTTCATGTGGAAGACATTAGGGCATACATTCATTGTAGATATGAATCACTAGGAGAATTTAAGATCTTCAAAGAGATGAAGGACATGATCAAGGAACATGGAAAATGGAAGGATGAGTTCTCTCATTTAGAAAACCTCAGTATTATGCAAATAACATAACTCTATGAGTTTGACGAACAAGAGTGGTTCAAGATTGTTTTGAGAAGAGTTCATGATCATTTTTTTACAAATTGGTGAGCAGCATGTTAAGATCACCAGTGAGATGATACATGATGTTACTGGATTGGACAATTCTGGCATTATCCCTATTACGGAGAAGAACACGAAGAAACAAGTGGAAACCCTTACACACTATAGATGTGATAAGAGGGCGATGACCATAATCGACATCTTTCATCAAGATGGGAGGTTGATATCTATGATTTTAGGATATAAGATTCATTATAGAGGCTGACCTAATTTGGTTTATGTGGGATTCATAATGATGGCCTACAAGATGGTGAAGGAGAATGTAAAATACAATCTATGAGAAGTTCTAAGACAACAATTTTTGGAGAGTGTAAAGAAAATAAAGAAAGAAAAACCAAAGGCATTCATGTTTGGATAGTTATTGATACATATTTACATTCATATTGTATGTAAATTTCCTGGAATGTACCCTAGAGCATGGAAAGACAAAAAACCAATTGGAATTCAGATTACAAATAGTTATAGGAGATAGAACAACACTTGGGTAGCTGGGGAATTGTTTTTTATGTTTAAAATTCTACAAAGTAAAATGAAGGAGAGAGTACGAATACCTGAAGAAATTATTGAAAAGTACAAGTATACAATCTATTTCATGGTTGAAACTGATTGTGTATGTTTTGAGGTAGTAGATACTAGGAAGAAGTGGAGTTACCCTATGCATTATGAAGTCACTACAGAAGTTATAACTATGCAAGTTGAACATATCTTATCTTCTGAGACTGATCCTTCTGAAGAAAGATGGGGAACTTATGAGGAGAAATCAGCCAAGATCAGAGAAGAACAGACAAGAGCAGCAAGGAGGAGAAAAGTTGAGAATGTAGTAGACAATCTTACCAAAAAGGAAGGAATTACCAAGAATGAAATGAAAGAAGTGAGGAAAAATATGGCATAAGGTGTTTCTGGATTGGCGACCACTACTCATGCAACCCTTCTACCTCCATAAATTGAAAAGGTTATCAGTCCACCTTCTACTATGATTGATGTACTTGATACTACACCTACACCACCCAAGAGGACATCATAGGCAGAAAATAAGGTATACCTATGAGAAACACAAGGTCCTCCCAAAATATTTCACCACTTAAAAGACAAAGGACTGAAGTGGAAGAGAAGAAATCAGAGTAAAAGAAAGTGGAAGAGAAGAAAATAGAGGAAACATATCTTTGGAAACCAGATCTAAAGATGCTGGCGAAGAGAATCATTGATCAAGGAAAGCTCAATCAATTTCCTATATATTATGAGAGGTATGATGAGAAATATAAAATTCTAATTGAATATTTTGTCATAGATCATATGCTTGTATTCAGGAAGTATATACTTGAAACAGAAGGTAGTATTCCTAAAGAGTTGTATGAGAAATTGGAAATAAGGAAATAATTAGCACTCACAGAGGATGATCAGATAAGGAGAAAAGCCATAGATGATATGCTACCATTTGTATTATATGATGAACATGAGAGGATATTGAAGGCCATAAAATATCTGTTGAGAATTAAAGTAAGACTAATAAAGATTATGGGAAGGAAATATGATAAGGTCATAGAGGACACACATAAAGCTATTTATAAGGTACTAATGGAGACTAAACTTGAGAAGTCTTCACCTCCTAAGTCCAAGGCTACTAAGCCCAAAGTTATTCTTAGAGGAGAGTCCTCCAAGCCTATAGTAATTAATATTGATTCACCTAAGGACAAAGATGATAGCAGTCAGTTTTTTCAGTACAATCAAGTAACTAGACTTGTTTGTTGTTGGTGTGCCTGTGTCTTTAAACACCTTGCAAGATATAAGTGACCCTTTTTAAGGGAATACTGATACTGTTACTGTTATGATGGAATCGGTGAACACAATGAGATAGAGAAGGAATTTGACACTAAGGAAGAACTGAAAGATAGTACAGTTAAGGCAGTAAAGGAATCAAAAACTAAAGTTGAAGTTAAACAAGAAACACGTGTATCTGTTTCTTTAGCTTTATTTTTGGAAAGTAGTAATAAACCTCTGAATACTGATGTCGGTGGTATGGATGAGGATGAACTAATGAGGTTGTCTTACATAGCCTTTGCTAAGGCCAAGGAGAGATCAAAACGGAAAACTAAAAAGAAGTCAAAGGTATTGGAAAGAGCAGTTGATAGCATCAACATACTTCTACCCCTACCTATCACTTTCCAAGGAAATGACATAGCTGACAACTTGAACAAAGTCCTGGATGAATTTGATGTTCACTTTGAATCATTAGAGAAAGCCACATCAGATAGAGCTAAACAATAGTACATGGCAAAGAAGCTGGAAGAATTATGTAAGTTAATCAATTGGGATTTGGGTATACTGGACAACATTATTACTGAAGCAAAGTCTTGTATAACTCATGGAAGAAAGGTATACGGTTACTTCATGAATCCCCTTGTGCATTTGAAAGATATATATAATATTATTGAGAATGAAAATAATACTTTAGATGGATTGGTGAAGAGTTGTGGTCCTTTTTGCAAACTATCACTGATTTGGATAAGGAAGTGTCTAGGCTGTTAGACAAGATCAGTGTGCTTGAGACAGAGAAAAGGAGAGTGCTGGGAAGATTTGGCGTGTTGAGGATTCTAATCACTCCTAAACTATCAATTATGGAGAAATACCTTTCAGATATGGAGAGAGCGAAGAAATCTCTTATTGAAGATATGCAGGGCCTACAACACTAAAGGCTACAAAAATATCTTCTTTTGCTCTAAATGGATTGATTCATATTGGTCTGATCTTAGTAAAGCCATGGACTATAGAGGCAAAGATCTTGGAAAAATCTTTCCAAGATGTACTTCACATAGTATGATTTTTTGATGAGCATTTGTGAAATTTTGATATGTATATAGATAATATTTATAGTACACCTTTTCCATTGATGTCAAAGGGGGATTAATAAGTATTAAAAATATGCACTTAGTCAATAGTTTTGTATTGAGCACTTAGTCATTTTTCACTAAGTGTTTCCAACAATGCCAAAGGGGGAGATTTTTGGAAAGTGGCTCGATCAACATTTCAAGTATAGGTTGTCATTTATGGAAATACTACTCATTGGCATGGTCGCTTGGAGTACGATCCATTTTGGATATTCAATTTTGTAAAAATGACTAAGTCAAGGATGCAGTTAACAGGGTACAGTCACACAGTTTTGATCAGCGAGAACCGTATGCATCAAACTAAGGTATGCGAGCTTAGAGAAGTGTACTATGGGATAGTATAAACCTTCATTTAAGGTCATTTATCTTTTGGAGTTGACTAGACAAAGTTACATCATGTTGAAGTCAGGCAAAGACAATACAACAACAATAAAGGGAAGATAAATGGTCGCAATGATTAAGGGAGCAATTTGAGGAATCCAAAAGTGCTAATTTGGATTTGGATTGGGTCCTACCCTAATTGTATTAGAGTATGATTTCCGACTATGTATTTTCTATTTGGTTAATTGTTGGACATGTTTTGTGATGTTCTTGTGAGCCAACTGGAAGATTTTTTTTTAGATCGAGTATATAAGTAGAGTTGTTTTATGATGCAAAGATATGTGTGGAATGTGTAGATGCATTGTGATGTTAGAATTAGAGAGAAGTTGATGTGAGCTATAGTTGGGACTAATTAAGCATAATAGATGCATGTATTGTTCATTTTGATAAATCATTGTAATAGAACAATATTGCTTCGTAAATCTTGAAAACATTATGGAAAATCCAAGCCTTAAAGCATATGAGGTATTTGAGTCAAATCCATATACACATAAAAGTAATCATAAAAATACAATCAATTTTTATAAGCCAAAATAATATGATTGTGTTTTTCTAATTATAAGTTTTTTTTTAAAAAAAAAGGGTCAAATGGGTCATTTTCACCTATGACACCCACTTGACAATGTTAAAATCCTCATGAACAGGAGAGAAAACTTGATCGAGGTTTGTCAAATTTCAATCCAAATCACCATGCCACAATGTAACAGAGGTAGATATTTTTTTTGTGCATTTCAAATTTTTTAAATTAAAATATTATTATTATTTTTCTAAATTTGATATCAGATGCTCAAAAGCCTATGACTAAACCTCATGAAACCTTGAGGACAATCCTAGGATGACCAACTCTTTGACTCGTCTGAGAAACCCCCAAAACACACTCAAGACAATTTATTAGGTTGTCTACAACAAAAAAAGCCATTATTTCTCAGTTAGTTTCTAGACTCAAGACTTCAAAACACTTGCATCATGCATCCCATGCCACAACCTTGGAAATAATGGCTACAAGTGTTGATATAGTTACCAAATAAATAGCTAACTGGAAAAATATATGAATGCATGTTGTTAGTATTATGCAAATAACTTACATTATATGACGCAGTGAAAGATAAAGAAATAACACATCACAAAATTTGCTAATATTATAAATAAGAATGGAGAGATTTAGTCTCATTTTCTAAGTCCTTAGTATAGTTAAAAAATTTAATGACCACTTCACATTACCATTGCTAAGTATCTCATAATGGGAAGTTAGTAAAAGGTCTGGTCAATACATTTTGTATAAAATCCAAGTTCCCTTCATTACATTCATGTCAAGAAATAGTAGCTCACTTAGTCATATGTCTTGTTGATGTCATATTTCTATTTCTAATTCAGCCCTTCCCTTTTCTAGAAAAATACTTTTGAGATATCGTTGACTCAACGAATCCAAGCATATCTTGATTGAGCTTAATTATTTTAGAAGTGTCATATTCAATCCTTTTTCTTTGGGGCCTCTTTCTACAAAGCTCCATTTTTCTTTCTATGAGAAAAAAGCTTAAACCACGTGTTTTCAAATTTAAAAGTACTTTTGGCTAGACCTAGAACATTGTTTAGATGGCAAAGTGATTGGAGCTAGAGATTTAATGAATATAATGTTCAAGATTTTCATTTTATAAATTATTATTATTTGGAAAATGGTGGAGATAATGGGTCCAAATAGGGGTAGCACACAAACTTCTCTTGTTTGTATAAAAAAAATATAACATAGTGCTTAGTATGTTGCCCCTAAATGTAAAAATTTTTAGTATATTTAGAAACCCACTCTAGTGAAAAATTAGCTAACAACATTTAGTATATGCTCATCTTTTGCTAGTTTTTTCTAGGAATATATGATTTTTTTTACTAATTTTCAAACTGGACGCATCTTGAAAAATAAAAAATTGAGCACATATCCCCTTATTTAAAATAAACTAATAAAAAATAGAAAAATAGATCATCTATATAAAATAGTTTAGTTTGTAATAATGTAGTTTGTTTCAAATTTTGATTAATAAATAAATAAGTATAGCCAAAAATACCATAAGTAGATTTTTGGTAAAAAATGAGAAACTACAAAAATAAATTGCAAAACAAAACATTAACATAATTGAAACATAGAAAATATATATGGTTATAAAGTAAGAGAGAATTCAATGTTGTACTATGAATTTTATTTAATTTTTTGTAAAAATGAAATATGGGAGTGTCGATATATAGGTTTGACCCTTTGGGTTGGTTTCTCAAATAAAATTCAACCCTAAGCATTGGAAAAACCAAAAAAAAAAAATGCATTTGCATTTGTGTTAAGAAAAAATGATCTCCTTCTCTCTCCCTTGTCCTCCCTCCCTCCTTCCATCTCCACTTCTTTATATCTGATGTAGAGGTATCGATGGTGAAATGGGAAAAGCAAAACAATGATTCAAATGATCAGATACATGGACACATGGAAGGGTTTCAATTATCAACAATCACAAGCCAAGAGGGTGACTCCACCATGACAACATGGACCAACATAACAACAGACCTAACTAGGGCTTGGAGCATTCATTTTAGATTTCTTACAAACTCAAATGACCATAAACAATTCAGATCCACCCTTGGAACAACCCATTTTCACAATCAAGACCAATTGCTTTACTATACTCAATTAGACCTTGTAATGCTATTCTGGAGGTTTTTTAAACCATAAAAATTCAACCACTGACCATAGGGACAAACCAAGAGTAATTGAAGATACCCTTTATGGGTTTTTAGAACATATGTTGAAATTGGTATGGGGTCTTTTGGAACAAATGGGTCAAATTATGTTTGTCCTCTATTTAAGGCCTCCAATTAGCCATCTTTTACAAAGGATGTATACAAAATATTGGTTTCCAAGACCAACCAATACATGGAACATGTCACATTAATGTCCAAACCAAGGGTTGCATACTCCTTTAGTTCCCAAACCTCTCAAATCTCCAACAACCACTCAATTTGCACTCATTCACACAATTTTAAATCCCATCACATATAAATTCCAAGCCTAGAGCAAGCCATAACTCTACAAAAACTCCACCTCCTGACTTAATACCAGGATCATTTGAAATTAAATCCAAAATTCCATATTTCCACCTAAGGCAATAATTTTCTAATGGTGGAAAGTGGAAATACAAGCATTTTTGTAAACAAGCCCTAGCTATGGAGGGCTTCAGACCTGCCTAGACAAAAATGTGGATATATTCCGTCAAACTCAATGGATTTGCGTCAAACCAAATTTGTTAGAAATATAATTCAGAGAAATTTCCAACCATACCACCCATTCATCCATATAGTCGATTTCCTGTCCATAAATTCGCTGCAATTAGACTGTTACACAAAAATCTAGAAATTTAAATCAATAAAATGGTCATAACTTTCATTCTACTCAATGAAATTGATGAGACAAAAATAAAAGGAAAGATAATAAAATGGTCTATCATCCATAATAAATTTCAGGTCAAAATAGCATCATAAAAAGACAAATAATTCACTTCTACAGTAACAGATATATGGAAAGTATAAGAAAATGACCGACTATATTGTCTTCTTCATTAAATTTCCATACAAAACTATTCATACTTCTTCCATGCCCCATCAAACGACTCATAAAAGACATATTTAACCTCCTCCATGCCTTTCAAGCAACCGTAACTGATTTTTGTCTATTCTAACTTTTCATTTTTTCTAATTTTACACTTTGACAACATTTTGCATATTGACAACTTTTGTATTTTTTTTTAATATTTTGAAAATGAACTCCTAAAAACCTCATAAGACCTATTACATCATTAATGTGTCCTCTTGGGCCTTACTACAACATCAAAACACTATATTTAAACAAGAAATCCTAAGATTGCCTCATGGAGGCATGTACTTGCTAGGGTGCTCCAGCACCATACTCCCAACCATGAAATCTTTACAAGTCCCTTGGAAATCTGCAACACCTTGACCTACAATTATTTCTTGATCTCCAATACTTTGATGATCCTGCTTATGCCTGCAATTTCTCCCTCTTGCCTTCATATTCACCTTAGGCTTGGTCTTGTTCATGCAAAACAATCCTTCCTTTGACTGGTCAAGTTGAATCTACACTCGCATGCTCTATCCTATCACCCATAGCTGCATCCAACTGCTCCCAACTTGTTCCTTGGTTTCAGTCAATTTGAAATATTCCATACCCCGTCCTTTTATTTTCACCCTTGGCTTGACCTCCATGATCATCAAAACAATGAAGCGATAAAGTACTTCCTTCCTTCTTTTTCTCTTAACTCTTCTTTTCTATATGATTAGAACCACAGTCATAACAATATACAACCGTCCTATTATGAATTCTATCAACCAAGGATAATCCACTGTCATTACCACAAAAATATCTCTCTTCTCCACTTCCTTTGGGGACTTCACAAACACACTATCTTTGGCCTCCTCTTGGCCTATCACATCCTTGGTTCCTTCCACCTTCGAGACCCTCTTCAAACTTTTTACCTTCACATATTCATCTCTTGGGATGACTGAAACCTTCACCCTCTTTTCAACCTTAACTATCTCTTTCACTAATCTTTTCCATTCTCCTTGGCTCACTATCTTCCTATCTTTCTTCTCACATTTCATTTCTTCATCTTGACTGTGCATACTTTGCAGCTGATATTTTACCTCAAGGGCCTCTGTCCTATCAAGTTTGGGAACATAATCTGAATGTACACCTTCTCTAAACACCACATTCTCACATTTCTTCTCTTTGACCTCCTTCACCTTCCATTTACACCAACTCTTTTCATCTTCCATTCTCATATTTTGAATCAAACTTCCTACCTCTCTCGTATCTCTATATTTTAAGGCATAGAAACTTTTGTTTTAGCAGTGCTTTCCTGCTCATTATCTTCTCTTCCCTTCTAGGGACACATCACTTACCCCACCATGACTTTTTCAAATTTTCCTAGCCCATCTTGTCTTTCCTCAATCCTTTCACCTTCTTTATCTTTATCCACTTCTTCTTTCTTCATTCTCCCATTCTTCTTCACCAACTCATTATCTTCTTTACTCTTCAACTTTACATCCATGTCTATGTTTTTTTCTCTCAACACTTTTCCTCTTTGTAGGTGCTGCACTCTCACTGTGATTGCCTTCCTTACGCCTTATAGACACTCTTCTTCCCTGCATTAGTATTCTTACATTCTTTTTTTGTCCTTGATTCTTTTCTACCAATGGAATCAAATTAAATGAAACCCCATCCTTTATTATCTTGTAGCTATTATGCCTTCCATCATGTAAAGAAAACCTTTCATATATCCATGACATTCCCAAAAAAAAATGACAAATGCTCATAGGTACAACATCACACAATTTTTTTTCTCTATATGCTCCAATATGAATTTCCACCCAAGTTTGTTCCCTTCCCAACATAGCATGCTCACCATTCACCCAAGAAACAAAATAAGGTGACTCATGAGGCATCTTTTCTAACTTTAGTTTGTCAACCATTTCTTGAGAAGCCAAGTTGTCTAAACTACTTGAATCAACCATCATAGTATATACCTTACCTTGACACTTGTAGTGGTTTTGAAAATTGCATTCCTTTGGTTTTCTTCACTAAAATCCTTTTCCATGTTGTCTAACCTTCAACCAATCACTTTTAGGGATCTACTAGTTGTGCTATGATACCAATTGATGTAGAGGTACTGATGGTAAAATGGGACAACTCAAACAATGATTCAAATGATCAGATAAATGGGCACATGGAAGGGTTTCAATGATCAACAATCACAAGACAAGAGTGTGACTCCACCATGGCAACATGGACCAACAATTCAGATCCACCTTTGGAACAACCCATTTTGACAATCAAGACCAAATGCTTTATTATGCTCAATCAGACCTTATAGCCCTGTTCTGGACATCTTTTTGACCATGAAATTTCAAAGGTCACATTCATATCCAAACCAAGGGTTCCAAACTCCTTTAGTTCCCAAACATCTAACATCTCCAATGACAACTCGATTTGCACTCATTCACACACTTTTAAAGCCTATCACATATAAATGTCAAGCCTAAAGAAATCCATAACTCTCCAAAAAATCCACTGCCTAACTTAATATCAAGCTCATTTGAAATTAAATACAAAATTCATCTTTCCACCTAAGGCCATAATTTACAATGGAGGAAAGTGGAGATACAAGTATTTTTGTAAACAAGCCCTTGCTATGGAGGGTTTCAGACCCACCTAGACAAAAATGTGGATACCTTCCTTCAAACTCAATGGATTTTCATCAAACCAACTTTGTTAGAAAGCTAGTTCAGAGAAATTTCCAACTATACCACCCATTCATCTGTATAGTCAATTTTCCATCTATATAATTCCCTGCAATCAGACTGTTACACAAATATCTAGAAATTTCAATCAATTAAACGGTAATAACTTTCATTCTACTCAATAAAAATTGTTGAGAAAAAAAAGAAAATGAAAGATAATACAATGATCTATCATCCATAATCAATTATAGGTAAAAATAACATCATAAAAAGGCATATAATTCACTTCTATAGGCACAGATTATGGAAAGTATAGGAAAATGACTGATTATATTGTCTTCTTCATTAAATTTTCATACCAAACTTTTCATACTTCTTCCACACCTCCTCAAACGATTCATACAAGACATATTTAACCTCCTCCATGCATTTCAACTGATCAGAACTAATTTATTTCTTTCTAATTGTTCATTTTCTCCAATTTTACTCTTTGACAACATTTTGCATAATGACAACTTTTGCATTTTTTGTGTAATATTTTGAAAATGAACTCATAATAACCTCATAATACCTATTAAATATTTAATGTGTCCTCTTGGAACTTATTACAACATCAAAACACTATATTTGAACCAAAATCCTAAGATTTCCTCATGGACCTGCATGTACTTGCTAGGGTGCTCTTGCACCATACTCCCGACCATGAAATCTTTCCAAGCCCCTTGGAAATCTGAAAAAACTTGGCCTATAATTATTTGTTGATGTCCAACACTCTAATGATCCTCCTTGTGCCTACAAATTCTCCCTCTTTTTCTTCATCTTCACCTTAGGCTTGGCTTTGTTCATGCAAAATAATCCTTCCTTTGACTAGTTAATTTGAATCTGCACCTGCATCCTTTGTCATATCATCCATGGCTGCATGCAAATTCTCCTAACTTGTTCCTTGGTTTCAGTCACTTCCAAATAGTCCACACCCCATCCTTATTTTACTTTCACCCTCAGCTTGACCTCCATTTTCATCAAAACAATGAAGTGATCAAGTACTTCCTTCCTTCTTTGTCTCTTAACTCTTCTTTTCTCTATGCTTAGAACCACATTCATAATGATATACAACTGCCCCATTATCAATTCTATCAACCAAAAAAAGTCCATTGTCCTTACAACAACAATATCTCTCTTCTCCACTTGCTTTGGGGACTTCACAAACACGCTATCTTTGGCCTCCTCTTGGACTATCACATCCTTGGTCCCTTCCACCTTCGATACCCTCTTCAAACTTTTTACCTTAACACCTTCAGCTCTTGGGTGACTGCAACCTTCACCCTCTTCTCAACCTTTACTATTTCTTTCACTAATCTTTTCCATTCTCCTTGGCTCACTATATTCCTATGTTGCTTTTCACATTTCATTTCTTCTTCTTGACTATCCACACTTTGCACCTGATATTATGCATCAAGGGCCTCTGTCCTATCAAGTTTAGGAACATAATATAGCTTTCCACCATCTTCTCTAAACACCACATTCT
>MU226683.1:63797-108405 GCA_018584345.1 Thuja plicata
AGAATGAGTACTTCTCAAGGCCAAGCTGTCACCGATTTCACGGCTCAGAAGTTTGTGGGCACTGTTGTTAACTTCTGAACTACGCTTCCTTTTCTCTGCCATGGTCATATAAAAACCTGACAGTAATTGGAGAATTCTGTCACAAAAATGTTTGTTCGAATATAATTTAATAAGAGTCTGTTTTCAGTTCTTGCTTTTATATCACTTTGATAAATTGAATGGATTGTGAGAACTAATTCGCCGACGTACGTTTCGGAAGTTAGAAAATTTGAAATTGAACTCTCAATGATTACGGTTATGTAAAAAAAAAATTAAGAAGTTTCTTAAAAGTTATGGTGATTCTAGTTATTAGAAATAAGTGCTAAATAGTGGCTAGTACTTGTCGTTATAGTATTGCAATAATAGTATTTGTTGTGTAGTTGATAGATAGATAAAATATAATAATTTATGTATTTGTTTAATTTTAAATTAGTACTAGGAATCACACTTTGGTGTGTAATGAGTATTGTCAAGGAGGTGTAGAGACTTAATTAGTAGAATATTTAGCAAATGATAGTGTGTGTACAATAAAAGGTCTCAATGGAGAAGTGTGTCTTCAAATCAACTATCTAGGGTGATGTGTGGAGAGATAGAGATAGGAAGGGAGAGAAATGAAGAGAGAGCTCAATATAGAAAGAGGGAGAGGGAGAGATATAGATATGGATAAAGAAAGAGATAAAGGGACAATGAGTGATGTAGAGAGATATGGAGATAGAGGTAGATAAAGATATGTATAGAAAAAAAGGTAGAGATGAATGAGAGAGGGATATAGAGAAATTGAGATAAAGATATAGAGTATGAGAAATGGAGTGAGACAGATAGGAATACAGTAAAGAAGGGGGAAAGAGAGAGAAATAGTTCAATAGAGAGAGAGAGAGAGAGAGAGAGAGAGATGTAGGGGGCAAGAGTGAGAGAAAAAAAGTGATGGAGATAAGTAATAGAGAAAGATGTATATATAAAGGGACAGAGATAAAGAATGGAATATAGAGAGAGATAGATATAGAAATAGGTAGGGAGAAGCAAAGATTGTGTTTGTATATGAGAGAGATGGAGAGGGGGGGGGGAGAGAAATAAAGTAAAGAGACATGAGTAGAGAGATATAGAAAGAGTGAGAGACTGAGATAGAAAGTATGAGAGACTGAGAGATATAAGTTGTGGGGCAGGGGTTGGTGGAGGGAGATGGGATGAATAAGAAAGAACTATAGAGACAATGAGATATAAATAGAAAGGGAAAGTGAGAGAGAAGGCAATGGAGATAGAGAACATTAGACAAGGAAATGCCAACAGAGAGCCAGGACCAGCCACATCCCCAGAGACAACCACATCCGAAGGGACAACACTAGTAGACTTACCGATAGTAACCCTACCACAATCCATTACTGAAGCAATGGGAGCAAAACACTGTATAATATTATGTTATAAGCCTTTATGTAAGAGTATTATTTTGTATTGATTTGGATTAAATATAAATTAAAGAAAAAATCATGATATCATAATCTTGAGAGAGTATTTATTACAATGGGTTGTTTTAGCCAATGTTTGAAGAATTTAGCTATGAATACTAACTTTTGAGATATCTAGGATCCCATGTTTTGTGCATTTTGTGCAGTGTCAGGGTTTTGAAGGAGAAACATGACCCGTGGAAGGTGAGGAAAAGGATGAGAAGAAAGTACATACAACCAGAAAAAACCAACAACTGGCAATAAATCTTGGTGGACAAAGAAAAGGGAAATGGTTGTGCATATGAAATGAAGTTGTTAAAGGTAAGTACTCTTGATCTTAGAAAAGATGATAAAATGCATTAAATTCACAAGCTAGTGCATAAGATTGAAAATGGCATTATTATGCTACAAATTCAAAAATCAAGAGAGAGTGCATATGTCGTTACATCAAAGGAGTTGAATCAGACATTCATTCTAGTGTGTGTGTGTGTGTGTGTGTGTGAATCCTTCCTTTTCTGAGATAGTGTGAGGTGAAATCCATTGTCATAGTAAGCTACATAGTTAGATCATTCCAAATAGAAAATTATATAGTGCCTTTTTTCCAGACAGACGTCCATAAGCCTAACAAGGATATTGTCTTGGTTTCCACATGTGGCATTGCTCTACTACCAATTGAGCGTTCATAGCCTCGATAGAGTTACCCACATTACCTAAGTTTTTTTAAACTTTCAACTTTTCGTTAGTTATCTTTTAGAACTGCAGACAATGAAGTCATTTCCGGGTTGGAAACCTGTAAAGGATAAAATAAAATGAATGAATGATGATGCCCTTTACATTTGAAAGGTTTGGGGAAGGTAAGATTCTCCTCCTAGCCCAAAATTTACAAAGGAAAGATCCAAATTGATTAACCACAAGAAAATGGTCAATGCACAAATGAATCAATCGATTGGAAATAAGAAGAAGCAGGAAAACCTTACATTCCCGGTTTGGAGGAGAGAAGGGGGAGTGTGTAATAGATTTGAAAATATTAAAACCTTAATTGAAATGAATTGAAGACAAATACCAACCTCAAAGTATAACAGATTTGGAAATTGATGTTTTCTGGTGTCTGTACTGAGTTTCTGGAAATTTTGCAACCGGATCTGGAACAGAAATACAGAGACGGAGAAAACCCATAAATCTTTTTCTTTTCTGAGCAAGGTCGACCTTGACCCAACCTTGACCCCTTTATGTCGACCTTGACCTGCGCTGCTGCAACGGAAATTCTGTTCGCGGATCCTGAAAGTTTGCCGAAAAGGGTATCTGAATCTTCTCTGTAATTCATTGTTCTGTACCTATACCTGCAAGAAAAATGGTTTTGTTTTTTGGGGGGAGGGGTTTTCCTTGGTCAAACCCCAGTTTTGGAATTAACCTTATAATAGAATTGAAATTGCAATAATAAACAAAGTAAATAGAACAATTCACCTTGCTTATGTTGAAACCCTTGTGGAGGATTCAAATCCTTGGATCCACAAGTATGGATGCACCAAATGGATGTAGATTGTAGGATGTAGGATGTCTCAAATCAATTGCCTTTAGATCTTCGACACCAATCTTGAATGGATCTTGGAATAGGAAGAAGCTTGAATGGATATGAATGGAGAAATCTTCAACAAGAGGGCTCCATAGAGCTTGAATCCTTCAATGGATACCAATGGATCTCCTTGAATGCTTGAATGCTTGAATGCTTTTGATAGATTATCCTTCCATTATCATATCATGTCTTGTGTGCTTAGGTCTTAGAAAATGAGAGGAGAAAGGCTTCCTTATATATAAGTCTAGGGCACAAACTTCTAGAGAGGCCGACATAGGAGAATTAAATTCCAATTAGGCCTATACCCCGAGAAGTGGACTTATATTAAATATCTTGTTAAGAGTCGCTACTTCAGAGTTTGAAACAGCTGACCCGAAAGCGGAAAATAATTATTTCCAAACCCTGACATCTGGAAATCTTTGGAATTTGAAATTTAGACCCTGGGTCAGGGTCGAGGTTGACCCTAACCTAGGTCAGAGTCGAGGTCGACCTTGACCCAGAGGTCAAGAACCTCAAAATCTTAGAGCAAGATACTAGGAACAAGTAGGAGAGAAGTGGAAAATAGGGCAAGACATGGGAAAAACTAGATCCAAGTCAAAGACCCATTCAAGGTGTTTGTCATGACCCCAAACCACTTACTCAAAGGGCTAAACCAGTCCTTAATGGAAGTGCTTACATTTTCCGACGATACATTTAGCCCCCACTTTAGCAAGAGTATGGACTCTATGCAAACTCTTTGTAAAGGAGATCACAAAGAAAAGATAATCTTATTGAAATCAAAGGGACAAAGTAATCCTCAAGCCCCCAGGGACTCAAGTCTTTGTCAACCCCAAGATTACAATAAGAGAGACATCACCAATCAAAGAAAAAGAGAGAGAGAGAGAGGGTGTGATTACCTCACCCAATGAGAACTTATGTCCCATTGTGAATCACACAAGGAAACAGTGCAACTGGAAAGATGGAGTTGAACCGCCTAGTGAATGTGGCTACTCACTAGTCAACCCATCAAGGTTTCACCCTCAAGAATATTCTATTCCAAAAGAGCAAAGCCAAAACTAGAGAGATCCATTCTTAAGGACACATTCCGACCTTAAGGGATCAAAACTTTGTAAATGAAACTAGAGGGATCAAGAGATCCTATAAGGTAAAAATCCATCCTTTCAGGATTAGTCTCTAATCCATAAGGGGAGAAAAATAAGTTTTAAGTTTGAAAATATTTTGAAAGTGTGTGTGTGTAAAAAGTGAGCAGAACGTATGCCCCCACGTTAAAGTCATTGCTAACACTTTAACAGGAGCAATGGCTTTAACGGAAACATAAACAATTCCATTGATTACGTTTCCACTACGAGATGCCCCCAAGCGAAGACAAATCAAGGGATATACCACAAAAACATACAGAGAACACAGAAGGGATCTACCTACCATGGTGTCAGTATGATCATAAGATTATATATATATATATATATTGCAAATGAATTGATATCATTCCCCAAAGAAAGTAGAACTACAATCACAATGGAGGAAAGAAAACACAAGAGTTATGAAGAAGAGTCTTTTCAGACCACAACATGAAGACCAAAAAGAATCAGTGCTACCATGTCCCAAATCCAAGCGGACTACATAAGGAAAACATTTACGAACAATAGCATAGGTACAATATAACATGAAAATAACATATAGAAGAATAGAGATACATATAGAGGAATAGTACAACAGGTTTGATTCCTTTATCACCTTGCACCAACAAAGTAACAAGGGTCGTATAAAAGAATCTAACGAACATTTAGAAAACACATTACGGGAGAAGCACAATACAATAGACAAACACATAAAAGGCTACCATGGAGGACAAGCCAATCAAGTACATGGCCTACTCTCCCCATCTCGGTCTATATCATTTAGGGAAGGTGGGAAACTCGCAAGAGGTACTATATCCAACACAGTAGGAATAATAGCCAGTTCCAAACAAGGATCCTCTTGAGAATCGCAATGTTCGATACTAGGTGTAATTATCAATTGTGTTGAAAGCATATTAGGTAAATCAGTATCA
Source organism: Thuja plicata (assembly GCA_018584345.1). Lineage (NCBI taxonomy): Eukaryota > Viridiplantae > Streptophyta > Pinopsida > Cupressales > Cupressaceae > Thuja > Thuja plicata. Next base: position 68,902 of record MU226683.1, read on the forward strand.
ATATCAATAGTCTCATATTCATCATTAGAATCATCAAGAGTATCTTCTTCATCAACATTAATCAAAATAGAATCTAAGATATGAATAGAATCATCATAATCATTCATCTTAACATCATTACTAAAATTAACTTCTTCCAACACATCAGGCATAGGCTGGTCAAAAGAAGGTAAAAAACTTTGAAGAACAGAGGCATGGGCCTTAGCTTGAGCCCGATGCTTCTTACGACATTCATTGGAATATTGGTTACGTTTTTTCTTGTTTGAAATATGTTGAGAACTAGGAGGAACAACAACCGGTTTCTTCACATGTTCTATAGGAAGATTAGTATGATTCTCAATAGGCTGAAAAGAAACACTAGGAGCTTGATTAACAGAACTAGAAGCAATGGATAAAGGAGGTATGGAAGGCGTAGGCAAAAGACCATGGTTAAGATGCATCCGAGGCATGCTTAACTCAACAATCTTGTGATGTTTATAGGCTTGATATGAGAGAAAAAGGTTATCAAGTCGAGAAGAACATGAATTAGGTAATGAAGGCCAAAAGAAGTCAAGGGTAGCACAATCCCTAGGCCTAGAAGGTTGATATAAACTATGATTAATTATTTTCACCTCTTCATCATGAATGAACTTAATACACTTATGGATAGGAGAAGCAACGACATGCATGGTAGTCAACCAAGGCAAACCAAGCTTAACTTGAAACTGATCAGAAGTAGGGACAACAACGAAGGTAGTGTCCACAATTTTACCACAAAGTTCAACATACAAGTTAATAGAACCAAATGATGGATAGAGAAAACCATTACAAGTTTGGATCCACATATTAGATGTATTATAACAATCACGTTGTAAGTTCTTCGAAAAAAGGTTTTCTTCAATAATGATATTGACTAAGGATGTAGGATCAACAAGACAACCACCCGTAGGTATCTTAGAAATCCTAGCATAAATGTAGAGGGGACCATTAGGAGCTTTAATAGTCTCAGAATCATCAAAGGTGGTCGAGAGTTCCCTAGGTATTTTATTCTTAGGTTTTTTTTGAGGTTTAGGTTGAGGTGGAACTTGAAGTTGAGGTTGAGGCGGAGGAACTTGAACAAGAGGTTGAGATTGAGGTTGGGGTGGAGATACATGTTGAGACAAAACAACATGCTCCACATGGTTAACAATATGATTGAGATCATCCATCTTTGAATCATAAACAATATCCACAAAAGATGGTTGAACAATGGTATTAGTATCATGTGTAGGCAAAGGATTCGTATAGATTCGGAGGTTTTGATTAGGAGGAGAGACAAATTTGTTCCCACTACCATCAAAAGTATCAACAGATAAAGAATTAGAATCAATTAAGTCTTGAACCTTATGTTTTAGAGAATAACACTTCTCAGTATCATGGCCATTTTGACGATGGTATTGACAAAAGGCTTTGGGATCAAAGGATTTGGATGCCATCGTAGGAGGAAGAAGAGGTCGAATAGGAGGCAAAGTAATCATATTAGAATTCAAAAAATTACCCATAATAGAATGTAAAGATTCAGAAAGAGGAGTAAACATACAATTCAAATGAAAAGCAGTGGATGCAGAAGTGACATTGTTGGATGCAATAGGAACTTGATCAACAACTGCATTTGCTTGCTTATTTATCTTGACATAGTTGTTAGGTTTCTGAAACTTGTTGGGATTAGGAGCAACATCACTCTTATCAACTAGAACAAGAGTCATTGGAGTGTTTCTCTCAAATTGACTCACTTGTAATTGATAATGATGAAGCGCTGCACAAAGTTTTTGAAAAGAGGTAAATTCAGTAAGAAGAATCTTATCTCTAATATCCTTTTGCAAATTTGAAATAAACATATGCTCAATATCAATATTTGGAACATGATAAGAAATTTGAGCACACAAATGCTTAAATCTACCAATAAATTCAATCAAATTTTCTTTAGTATTTTGTTTACAATGCATCAAATCAGTTAAGGGCACTTGTAGACCAATGTTATTTTGGAATTGTTGGATAAAGGAATTAACAATTTTTGGAAAAGAATCAATAGAAAAAGGAGGCAAGGAACAATACCATTGCAAGGCCTTATCATGAAAAGTTCTAGCAAACAACTTGGCTAAAATCCTATGGTCATGAGCATAGTCACTACAAAGGATTTTAAATGTTTTAACATGAGTGACAAGATCTCCCTTACCATTGTAATTCTCAAGACGAGGCATATCAGCTTGCTAAGGGACAAGAGAACGAATAATGTCTAGGGATAAAGGACTACTCATGTCACATGTAGGAATACTAAAATTGGATTGAGTTAAGGACACAAGTTGTTTTTGTAAAGAGGACACAATTTGAGCCAAACTAATGATTGTGGAATCATTAGAAGAAATAGGAGGCATAGAAACATTAGGAACACTAGGAAAAGTGTAGGAAGTGGAGGGAATGGAAGACACAATCGATGGAACACTTGGAATCACAATTGGAAGAGGTAAAAGGAACACTGTGGTAAGAAGGTTGTGAGGTAGGTAGAGACACTGGTGGAACACTCATAGGAAGAGATTGAAGTGGAAGATTCAAAGCTAGAGGATTGGAATATGGAAGAGATGTAGTCATTAAAGGAGGAGTGTAAATAGGAATACTAGGTAAAGGAACGGAAAAAGGTTCCACACTAGTTATTGGAGGAGTGAATCCTAGATCTTGAGCTTATTGAGCTAAATGTTTGACATTTAAATGCACAAGATGAGTGATACCACGCAAGAGATTAATACCTTGATCACTATCACGAAGGACTTTCTTAAGGGCCTCTATAGCTTGAATAGAATCTTGATTATGGTTTTCTTGAATAAGCCAATTTCCCATTTTATCAAGTTCAGTTGAAAGTTTTTGGACTTGTTTAGGAGGAACTCTTAAAGAATCATCCTCATCATGAGATGAGTGAGAAGAGTTATGCTCCGTAGAAGGATTGGAATGATGAGTGATCATATTGTCATCCAGGATCCTAAGGAAAGGAAAGGAAGACTCAGGATCAAAGGAACCCATAAGTCTGTGACTTCTTCTAACCGGGATATTACAAGTAGGACTAGAGGTAGTAAAGCTGATACACCAATTCAATGCAAATGAACTAAATTAGGAAAATGTAAATGCAAGAACATAAAAGAAGGCTAATCTAATATGCATGCAAGATCTAACATGAAATGTAAATCTGACACCACAAAAGAAAGAGTTGTCGTAAGCAGGTTCACCAAAATGTAAAGGATAAAAAAATGATGATAAATGATGATTCCCTTTACATATGAAAGGTTTGGGGAAGGTAAGATTCTCCTCCTAGCCCCAAATTTACAAAGGAAAGATCCAAATTGATTAACCACAAGAAAATGGTCAATGCACAAAAGAATCAATCGATTGGAAATAAGAAGAAAGAGGAAAACCTTACATTCTCGGTTTGGAGGAGAGAAGAGAGTGTGTGTAATAGATTTGAAAATATTAAAACCTTAATTGAAATGAATTGAAGACAAATACCAACCTCAAAGTATAGAAGATCTGGAAATTGCTATTTTATGGTGTCTGTACCGAGTTTCAGGAAATTCTGCAACCAGATTTGGAACAGAAACACAAAGACGGAGAAAACCCAAAAATATTTTTCTTTTTAGAGAAAGGTTGACCTTGACCCAAATACAGGTTGACCTTGACACCTTTATGTCGACCTTGACCTACACTTCTCTGACAAAAATTCTGTTCGTGGATCCCAAAAGTTTTCCGAAAAGGGTATCTGAATCTGCTCTGTAATTTGTTGTTTTGTACCTGTACCTGCAAGAAAATGATTTTGTTTGTTGGGGGGAGGGATTTTCCTTGGTGAAACCCCAGTTTTGGAATTAATCTTATAATAGAATTGAAATTGCAATAATAAACAAAGTAAATAGAACAATTCACCTTGCTTATGTTGAAACCCTTGTGGAGGATTCGAATCCTTGGATCCACAAGTATGGATGCACCAAATAGATGTAGAATGTAGGATGTAGGATGTAGGATGTCTCAAATCAATAGCCTTTAGATCTTCAACACCAATGTTGAATGGATATTGGAATAGGAAGAAGCTTGAATGGATATGAATGGAGAAATCTTCAACAAGAGGGCTCTATAGAGCTTGAATCCTTCAATGGCTACCAATGGATCTCCTCGATGAATTGAATGCTTGAATGCTTTTGATAGATTATCCTTCCATTATCATATCATGTATTGCGTGCTTAGGTATTAGAAAATGAGAGGAGAAATGATTCCTTATATACAAGTCTAGGGCACAAACTTCTAGAGAGGCTAACATAGGAGAATTAAATTCCAATTAGGCCTATACCCCTAGAAGTGGACCTATATTAAATATGTTTTTAAGATTCGCTACTTCAGAGTCTGAAACAACCGACCCATAAGCGAGAAATAATTCTTTCCAAATCTCGACATCCAAAAATCCTTGGAATTTGAAATTTAGACCCTGGGTCAGGGTCGAGTTCGACCTTGACCCAGAAGTTCAACCTTGACCCTGAGGTTAAGAACCTCAAAATCTCAGAGCAAGATACCAAGAACAGGTAGGAGAGAAGTGGAAAACAAGGTAGGACAGGGGAAAAACTAGATCCAAGTCAAAGACCCATTCAAGGCATTTGACATGACCCCAAACCACTTACTCGAAGGGTTAAACCAGTCCTAAATGGAAGTGCTTCCATTTTCTGACGATAAACAACCAAGGTTGTATCAAGGAACGACCTTTATATTTTTCACTTAGTAGGAGTCTAAAGATCAACGCCACACTAACTCATACAAGTATGTATTGTGTAATTATGAGAAGATATCATGAATGATGCCACCTATGTGTGACGAGATACCTAATAACTCTACTCATATGATGTAAAAGTTAGTATCCTAACAACGTCAAAGATAATCCTGTCTTAAACAATGAGAAATGCATTTAATTCTTTTTGAAATATAAGAAGGAAGCATTCATCATGTATGTTGTAAAGTAGGCAAAATCCACAAATTGAATATCAACCAAGAGAGTCATGTACTTGAGAAAGTTGACCTAGTGCACCTGAATTGACTTCATAAAATGATTTGACAAAACACTAAAAGCTTGAGCATGTGGCATGACCTATGCTTGACTCTAATTGCATGCAGTGCTGCAGTATTCAATCTTTCAGATTATAGCAATTTTAAGTGATTAACTTAGGTGCAAATTTTGTGATAGAGTCATTTTTTTAAACTTCATAAATGTTTTGGTAGAGTAGGATTTTCTTGAACTATTAGCATCCAATGGTGGGCAAGCATGGTTCTTTAAGTGTGTGTTATTGCCTTTTTTTGTAATTTGTCTCAAATTTTTCTTACATTAAAATTCAATGAAACCGATTAGAAATTATTTATTTGTAAATATTTAGGAGACATTAACGTGTAAAGTAAATAGACCTATGTTTTTTTGAGAAGCAAAGTAAATCTTCATTGTCTCCTTTTCTTGTTGTAAGCAAAGTAAATCTTCATTGTCTCCTTTTCTTTTTGTTCGGGATTTGACATGTAGAAGATAAAATGTAGTTGTTGATTAGTGGTAGTAACTATTAGCTATTAAAGAAGGGAACAATATAAGCGTATTAGTATGAACAATGTAGAAGTAGTTGTGCATATATGATCTAGCTATTTTGAAAGCAATTGTAGGCGTGTTTCTTAATTTTTCCTTATATTATTGTATGGGTTATTTTTAATTTTGGAACATCGATCAAAAGAGAATGGTGGTTTTATTTGAAGGCCTTGTATGGTTTGGACTCGAGAGACTGTTGTAAAGGTGAAGCCTTGTTGTTCGACTTTACCGATATAAATTGTTGTATTCTTTAGTGTTAAGGTTTGTGATTTGTGTATAGTGATAACCTATGCCATGGATAGTGGTATTTTTCTACAGTTTCCTCAAGTTATGGGTTGTATTGGTATAGCTTCTGGGTTTGTTTCATCCCATGGTGGACCATTATAGTTCTCAAATGTTACAATAAGATATGTTGGCAATTCTGTTGGTTTTGATCCCGTGAGATACACAATATCTTTGACCTCTCCAAGTGACCCATTTACAAGACCATCTTGGATCCATAGGTTTGTTGTTAGCATCACATTTTGAGATTTACTTAGTAAAATGTCTTGGAATAGTTGATCATCATTATCGGTACTACTTGATTTACGTTGTGTGTTTATTACAAGGATGAGTGCAATAGGTACATTTAGTTGTTGAATCCTTCTTTTCTTATGTAATGTTACTAGTTCATTTGTTGGGAATTATTGTATGGATTGGTTGAAATCTTCTTGTTCACTTGTTGTTATCTTCATATTTGTGTGATTCATTAACAATTCCCAAACATACTCAATTGGTTTTGCATTGCACATGTTTTGTAATGTTTGTCAAAATTGTACTTGCATTAGATTGTCACCCTCTTGTCTAAATATTGTTTGCAATGTTACAAATGTTGTAAATTTGCGCCATAGATTTTGTGCAATTGTGTGTGATGCATAGATATGTTTTTCCACTACAGGTGGGAGTTGGGTGAAGTCTCTTATGAGTATTATAGAAATACCACTGAAGCAAACATCTTGTTTTTGGGGTATAGCTTCACGTAGTTTTCTATCAAATTTTAATAGTATTTTTGGCCCAATGAAGCCCATCTCATAAATGAGAACGCATTGTATATTTTTCATGTCTTCTTGGAATGTTGTCAATGTTTGTCGTTGGAGTGGTTGCATATCTCTTATTGGAATCTTAAGGGTTACATGTATAGCTGAGGATTGTATATTAAATGTAGCTATTCTTGTTGGAGCAAGAAAAAAAGTGGGTTTAGTGTGTGGTGTCCATGTTTTGAAGTGAGTTTCTAATGTAGTTGATCAAGATAAGATTTCTCAGTCCCTATTGTTCCTTGTATGACCACATATAATGGTTGGTTGGAGAGGTTAGCTAGCGATTGATTTGTAATGATAGTAAGTTGCAATTATTGTTTTGTTGATAAAGCATAGTTGTGATTGTGCACATTTATGGTTGTTTGTGTTTAAAAATTGGACTACAATGTCATGCAAACATGTGGGGACATTGTGGTTTTCCCATATGTTGTTGTCGAAATCGCGTCGGCCTAAAATTTCTACATCATTTAAGATGAGACTATTGGCGAGGCTCATTTGAGATAATAACTCCCATTCATTCACTTGTGCAATATCTTGATTGTTCATTTCTTCATCAGAAGAATTATCCTCTTCAAGGACATCTTCAATTTCATTTGTTCGATCAACATGCCATGCAATGTATTTTTGCACTTTCGCATGCTTCCAATTGTTGATGATTTCTTCTTTGCTTTGGTCGATGTCATCATCTATTTTTCAGAAATGTTTATATAATAGTAACTCACTCCAACAAAATGTCTCAAAAATATTTTGAGTCCTCTTTTGGGGTGGTATAAAACCGTGGGAAGACTTGAAAAATTGCATTGTGTTTTCTTTCTCACCATTTGCATTCTTTGTGAGAAGGAACACATGTGTAATATCTCACCGATTCAATTAGTGTTACCATTTCTATTTGATATGGTCGTTGCATGTAGGATTGGATGTAGTTTGCTTGTATCTCACTACCATCGTTTGTTCTGTTTAGGCAGTGGAGAAATCTCTTACCTACATCTAGTGATATAAATTATCAATTGTAAATCACAAGAGGTAATTTTTGAAGCATATGCCACATTTCTTGTGCTCCTATATCTCTTTCTGCAATAATCTCGCACATGAACTTTTGGTATACATTGAGGGTTGGGTGTTCTAATCTTTCATGTGAGAAAATCCTTGCCAACATATTAACACAACTCTCTGATTTTCTTTCAAGTTTTGATGCTTACTTGGCAATTTATTTGAGAACAAGAAGGCGTGAGATGACAGGTTGGAAATCTATATTAGCTCTCCATATTGAGAGCATCTCATGGTTATGGATGTTCAACTGCCATCATTTCTTGATGGTTCGTAAGATTTGTGACCTAATTCATCACATGCTAAAGTAGATTCCATGCATTCTTTACATGGAGATTTATATCTACATTCTACTTGGTTCCCTTTCTTACAAAGGCAAGTTCACTCTATGCATTTAGTATGTCTTTGAACATGATTGACCAACTCTTCATAATAACTGTAGCATTTTGTAGAGAATATTTTAGATGTGTTTAGTAGGAATGGGTCATCTGTTGGAGATCTATGTATCATGTTTTCTATTGCATATTTGGAATGAGGGTTCTAGGCAGTGACGTACTTATTGAAGTATTCTTTAGCTCTAGTCATGACGATAGTATTTTCCCAATCTAGTGCATCCATGTCTGGCGCATTATGTAGCCATAGGAAACCGTGTATATGTGCGGAGCCATGATGTTTCCATTTATAGTGGTACCAATAATTTGTCGCATGTATTAGCTTCTCAATGACCTCTTCATGAAAGATTGTAAATTATTGATGTAGGTAGAGATATGCAGTGTATGGTTTTTTAATCATGTTATCAATGCATTGTTTGTTATTGTTAGAATTATTGCTGGCATTGATTGTCATTAATGTCAAAACCTCCATACTGACACTAGTGGTATAGGTTAGTTTTTGGCAGTATGGGGTATATCTTGTTGTTCATCAATATGTGAACATGAATTTTGGTTTCAAAGAGAATTTCTTATGTTCAATATTTCTTCAACGAAGAGCATACAATACCCTATCATTTCTTCATATACATCAGTACTCTAGTATGGTTTCGATGTTTGGCTATTCCTATCAGTTTCTAGTGATTGTTGATGTGCAGTTCATCAGATAGTTTTGCTTCTTTGGCTACAACCTACTACGAACATTTTTTGTTTGATGGTAATGGTTATTTTATGTCTTGATCTTTTGGACTTGGTTATGGTACTCAAATGGCTTCAGTAAAATGAATTATAATACCTTAAGCCCAACCTATCAATGGGTTGTATTGTAGTGCGTTCTTATGTATATCCCATATTTTGGATCGTTGCTTTGCATTAAATGTAAATGTAATACTTGTTGCATCGTTGTTATCACATATTTGGTATGAAGCCGACATATGTATGATAGGCTATTGACATAAATAAAGAAGAATTTCTTTGTATTTGGGTGTGGTGTGTAAGTAGAATCAGTGCGGTAATCATGACTGAGAAATCTTGCAAAAATAGTGTATGTGAGAAGTGGAATCCATTGTGATAGATTAAAGATCCTATCTGTGATTGCATATCAAAATCAATAGATCAATCATTTGGTGTTCTACTAGTGGTTGTGGTGATACCAAGCTCTAGGAGCTTGTTTTAGTCCATATAGGGCCTTCTTCAATAAACATAGCATGTCTGGTTGATAAGTTAGCTGGAATCCATCAGGATGTTCAATGTATACTTCTTCTTCCAATTCTCCATTCAATAAAAACATATTTGACATCCATTTGATATACCTTGAAGTTCTTATGAGAAAAATATGCAAGAAATAGTCCTACCTCTTCCAATCTTGTCATAGGTGCAAAGGTTTCTTCATAATCAATACCTTCCATTTGTGCATAACCTTTACAAACTAATCTCGGTTTGTCTCTCACCACCTCTCCATCTTTATTTAGCTTATTTCTAAATACCGATTTGGTGCTAATAACATTTTATCCTATAGTCCTAGGAACAAGAATCCAAGTATTATTGTCCTCGATTTGTGTCAACTCTTCTTTCATTTCCTTATACCAATTTTCATCCTCACAAGCTTCCTTGACATTCTTTGACTCCACTTGTGAAATTAGGCATACTTGTTCCTTGGCGATTCTCCTTCTTGTCTAAACACCTTAATCCATATCTCCAATGATTTATTCTTCAAAATGATTTATCTGACATACCTTGGTGTTTTTGGTTTTACTTCATCCTTTTGTCCTTCATCTTCTCCTCTAGTATATATGCTTCATTGATTTGATTCACCGTACCTCCTTGGACTTGGCTCTGTTCCTTTTTTTAATCTCTTTGAATTGTTTTGGCATTCTGATCATTTGAATCATATCCACCCAATTTGATAAAATTGTAATGCTTTCATCCACTTTTACACTTGCACTTTCTACTATCCTTTTCAACCTCATGTTGTAACATCTATAGGCCTTTCTCTTAGTAGAGTATCCAAGGAATATGCCATCATCACATCTGGCATCAAACCTTCCAATGCCCTCATCTCTCTTGATATAATAGTTACTGCCAAAGATTCTAAAATACTTAATAGTGGGAACATTTCCACACCAAAGTTCATAGGGTGTCTTTCTTGTATCTCCTTTTATTTGTACTCAATTAAGTGTATAGACTATAGTGCTCACTTCTTCTTTCCAAAACATCTTTGAAACTTTTCCTTCCATCATCATAGTTCTTGTAGTATCAAGAATTGACTTGTTCTTTCTTTCAACAACTCTATTTTATTGTGGTGTCTGCGGAGCTGAGAACTGCCTCTTAATTCCATTTATTTCACAAGAGGAGTTGAACTCACAAGATGTGAATTCGCCACCTCTGTTTTATCTTAGAGACTTCACTTTTAGTTATGTCTCAGTCTCAACCAGATTCTTAAAGATCTTGAACTTATCAAGTGCTTTAGAATTTTATTTTAAGAAAGAAACCCAAACCATTCAAGGGTAATCATCAATAAGTACCATAAAATATCTATTGCCTTGTATATGAGCCTTATTTTTGTTGTCCCACACAAATTAGTATGTACTAGGTCAAGAAAACCATTATAATTTTCAACTTTAGATCTAAAAGTAGTTATTTTATGCTTACCTAGTTGGCACTCATTGCAAGTAGTATTGATAGGGTTCTTCACTTTAGGTAGATCTCTAACAACATGCTTAGAACTCAATGTCACAATATTGTCAAAATTCACATGACATAACCTTTTGTGCCATAAGAAACTTTCATTAATTTGTGCAATCAAACAAGTCTTCTGACCACCATTCAAATGGAGTACATTACCTTTTTTTTTGAACTAGTGGCAAACTCTATTCCACAATTATTCACAAATTTGCAACTATCATCCTTGAAATGAAATCCTTATCCTTTGTCCAACGCTAATAAGGTTGTTCTTTAAACCTTCTACATACAACATATCTTCAATAGTGGTCTTACCATCTAAATAGATACATCCTTTTCCTTTGATCACACCACCAGAATTATTTACCCATTTTACCATTCCACCATCATAGCTCTCAAAGCTTAATAATTTATCCTTGTCACCAGTCATATGATGAGAGAAACCACTATCAATAATCCATTCATCCATTTTGATAACTTGAGCATCTAAAGGCTTTTCCTCAACAACAAATCTAGCAGAATCATTAGGAATAAGATCTATAGGTTTAGATTCATCATCTTTAATAGCAACATATACAAGTTCATCATCACTCTTAACATTATCTGATTCATCATCAGTGACCCCTTGATTATTAGCAGCATAATGACATTTTTTCTCATCTCTAGACTTATTAGGCTTATACTTAGGAAATATCTCCAGACATCTAGAGGAATAATGTCCTATATTCTTACAACAAAAGCATTTAAAATACATTCTTCCTTTGTACTTACCAGATCCTTTAGATAGTATCCTTGCAACCAGTGCTTCCAATTCATAAAGCTCCTTTTCTTCTTCTTCAATCTCTCTCATCTCCTTTTCAAATCTTGATACTCTTCTTGTAGATCTTTCACCTTTATCTAATCTATGCATGTCTCTTCCTGATATTATAACCTTGAAAGATGATTCAAATTTGGGTGAAGAATCACCACGCTCACTCATTTCAAAAGAGGATAACTTACCAACTAATGTGTTGCTTGCCACATTAAAAAAAGTTCTGATTTCTTCAATAGAAGCAACTTTTCTCTTGTAAGAAAGAGGTAGAGATCTCAACACCTTAGAAATGATCTCTCCTTCATCCAATACACTGCCAACACATCTGATGTTGCACACTAATTCATTTCTCTTCAACATGTAAGAAATGATGTTCTCATCCTCAGACATTTTCAAGGATTCATATCTTCCTTTTAGACTTTGCAACTTGGCTTGTTTGACACATGCATCTCCTTCGTGAAGAGTTTCTAGCTTTGTCCATATCTCATGAGCAGTCTCCAATTCCATCACATTTGTGTACTATGTATCTAATAGGGCACTTTGAAATGCTTCTTTTTCTCTAATATTATACTCAAATTGCTTCTTCTCATCTGGTGTACAACTATAGATAGATATGTAGGAGTGTAGGATTTCTTTGTGATGGTCCAATAGTCTTCTCCAAAGTATCTTACATGAGTGATCATCCGACCTTTCCATATGGGGAAGTTTGTGCCTTCAAACCTTGGACTGTCCTTGTAAGTTGCCATATCAAATCTTCCTTAAGCTATTAGGATTCTTTCAAGAGACCAGGATCTGATACCAATTGTTGATAATATGGTAGTGAACAACTAAGAGGGGGGGTGAATTATTTGTTCCCAAAAATTTAAACTTAAATCCCTTAACCCTTAAAAAAATTAATAAAAAACACCCTAGATTCTGATATGATTAATTAAAAATTAAATATGCATGCGTCCACAAATCAGAAACACATCCACACAACTTGACACAAGCTTTTTATCGTGAAAACCTTGCTAGGGGAAAAATCACGGTGGGGTTGATAACCTACAATAAGTAAATAAATGGTTAGAAGTATAAACCTATTACAACATATGGGGAATGCACCTACATTCATGCTCATTTCCTAGAGCTCACATGTCAAATTAAAAATCCTCGAGATACAACCCTGAGGAAGGCTCACTGCACTTACAATTTGATCACTACACTAATATGAGATTTTGTGAATTGTGAAATGACATCTACCTTATGTCTGATGCAACATCAATGTAGCACAATGCATATGTGTGTTCAACCCCTTGTTGAAACACTTTTGATCACCACTGAGTCAAGCTCTTCCTCTGCTAGCCACCTCTAACATTCACATCCAGAATCCACACCTTAAATTTACCATAATTCAGCATCTTATACCAAGAACTAGGTTGACAAAACCTAATCCACCATCTCTTCAAATCATCATGTCATAACTCATTTTTAAAAACCATCTCTGACCATCAAATAATAGCCACAACCTATATCAATCACCTCAAGATCATAAATCTCCCAGATTTCATGATTTAGCACTTGCACAACCTAATTCACCACCTAAGTTGGCCCAGAACATGAATAATAATAAAAATATTATTATTGATCGAAACATCCACCAATATGATCCTTTTGATCCATGTGTATCACCAACTCATCAAGCACATACTTCAAGAAAATACTATAGTATCATGATAAACACTCAAACATAAAAAATCCACCATATCCATTGGATTTTCTAGCCCTTTTTCATCGAACCTGAAGAACACTGTCAACAAGTCTCTGAGACAATAAAAATATGGCTTGCGGACCTCTGAAGTACAAACCCTCTGAGTTGAAGACACTTGATCATGTCCTAAACATACTCCTAGGTTCATTCCATGAAATTCTAACTTGATTGTGCACACCAAACCTCTTTCCGTCTTCCTGTCAACACTATCTATCACTCTATTTTCCAGTCACCAATTTTGACTTTGAATCATGCTCAAATATTCATGATATCATATTAAACTTGGAGTGAAATAAGTACTGACCTTCTTCAACAATATCCCATGTGTGCGACCTCATATTTGTAATATTTGATTCTCACTAGACCTCTGAACATCCTGTTCCAGTGACTAACCTGTAATAGTTAAGTTAGCAAAAAGAAAATAGACCTTCTGATCAATTCCTCACATTCCTCTGATATGTTGACATTAATTAAAACATATCCAACATGCCAATATGCCAACATCAATTGAGGATCAAATGACCCAATCAATTACATTACAAGCCGAATTTTCTGATTTAAATATGCAATTGTTTTGGGTTTTGACAATCTTTTTGTCTTTTTTTTTCTTTTCTATGTTTACAGACCATTCAATGCAACTACATTAATTAAATGATGTATTTACCAAATCAAACTATACTGTCATAAATTGTAAGCACCTTATTAGTGTGTACAATTTCATGATTATTTAGCACCCACCTTAGTGTGTTTTCATAAAAGGACTTCATATGGCACTTAATGGGTCCCTACATTCAAATATAAGTCCTTTATCAATTTAATTTTATTTAAAATTGAGGTAAACCCTTATTTCAAATTGGTCCCCTCTATTATTTATTCAATCCAATAATTTATTTGATCACCTAGGCTCTATGTTACCATTTGTGGCCTTCGTATTTTGTCCTGACCTTGAAATCAATTATGCCTTGTAATCTAGCCTCCCTTGATGGCTTAGGATTTGTGGGCCTTATTTGAGTCCCAATTGGATGGAACATAACACCCAAAACATTGTGTTCAGGAAAAAAACACCTATGACATTGTGTTCCCTAAGGTTTGAGTTAAAATTGGAACGAGAGCTCTATCTCGATGATTTAAGGGGGTATTTGGATTCATAGATTGCATACTTGAGTTTTATTATTCCTCGAGAAGTATATAAACATCTCATCTCTCCTCATTTTGGTATCTATTGTCAACCACAAGTAAGATCCAACATTGTTATTAAGAATTCATTATCATCAAGTGCAAGCATTCAAGTTCAAGGTGTTAATGCAAATATCATAACATTGAAGATCTATACTTATTCTCAAGCATTCAAGGCATTCTTTCTATGGATCAAGCTTCTTTTCCACGTTGAAGATTAAGAAAAAAAGTTTTCTATCAATGAAGGAGACACACATACATTTGAAGGCATCCAAGCCCTCTTTTTCCTTCTCAATAAAGCATTATGGTGAAGTACAATATCCATCACTTAAGGTTTTGTGTTTCATTTTTTTTTGTGTTTTTGCGTTAAGTCAAAGCTATTGCATCAACATACTTGATCACATCCAAAAAAACATTTGCATTGCCAAGGTATGACATATTTTACTTTTTAGATCTAACATATGCTATATGACAACACCCTTTCACTTCCTTTATTTAATTTTAAGGTTGATTCCAAGAAGGGGTTTAACCAAGGAAAACCTCTTTATCCAACCTTATTCCTTGTTTTTGTGTGTAGCATAATAAATAGACACATCATGACTTAATTAATAAAGTACAAGATTTGACAGATCATCCTCAAAGGTTTCAAGTAGAATCACAGGGAACAAAATGAATTTATAAAAATTGTTCAATCAAAATGCCTAGGGTGTTTTATTCCGTACAAATCCACTCCAGATTCAGACTGCAAGTTAGTACAACTTCTTACTCTCCATTTAAGTCATTATGTTTGTCTTTCTATTTTTTGTCAGTCTATATTTTCCAAATCTTGTCATTTTTTCTTGTTTGGTCTTTTATCTTGCATCATCATATCATTTTTTCATTACAATACATTAACAACAAAGGATCATTGCACTCACTTAGCACTTGAGTCCTACTTGAGCCTAGTGAGACATCTTTCTTATGATTATGCATGTTAAGAAAAGGGAATAGTCCACATTGCTTACCTTTTCTTGTTGCACATTTTGGTGAACTCGATGCATGACATTTCCATTCTAATTTTTATGTTAGATTTCCTTTGTGTTCTTAGATCTCATACATTGATTGCATCTTTAGATCTAGTTTGGGCAGCTTTCATGGAGTTTACTATGTTAGATTGGCGTGTGATAACTTATGTTGTTACATTTCTCCTTACCTGCCTTTATCAATCACATTGAGTGAATAATACTTGCATTTAATTATGTTTATAATACTTCATTGTATTCTTTCATATGGTTTAATGAGACTCAAATATCTTTCTTCCTTATAAAGCATGTTTTAAGACTTTTATCACTATTTCATGTGGTTTTCTCATTCAAATTTTAACAAAATGCATAAAATATATTGATTATATAAGGGTCTTTGTTGATAAACCTAAAGATGACATTGGGATAAACCACCTTAATCCTCCTCCTATAGTTTCTATTAATAATGAGGATCAAGATAAACCTCCTAACAATCCCATACTAGTGAGACCTAGATCCACTCCTCCTCAAACCACCTTAATGAATAGTCGTAAGGAAGCTAGTTTATGCACTTCTTTAGATGAGTTCCAACATTCCTCCTTTTATCAAAGTATTTTTCATAATCCCGATGTTAAGCATTTGATTGATTATTTATCTCCAAGAATAACATTAAGTATAGACATGAAGATCTCGATAAACCTTCTTCCTCTTCTCCACCTTAATAAAACTAGGATAGTGATAGGAATAATAATATCCCTAAAAAGAACATTTCCCTTTCTATTCCTCTTTGCACCACACACTTTCATTAAAATCAAGATGAATGTCCTTCCCCCTCAACTTTAAAGGCTAATTATAAAGTGGGCTACCATCTATGACATTACTACTCAATAAGGTTATGGTAGATAAGGTTTTGGTATTGTATCGTCGGAAAATGGAAGAACTTCCATTTAGGACTGGTTTATCCCTATGAGTAAGTGGTTTGGGGTCATGTCAAGTGCCTTGAATGGGTCTTTGAATTGGATCTACTTTTTTCCACTCATTCTGCCCTATTTTCCACTTTTCTCCTACCTTTTCTGGCACTCTACTCCAGATTCTGAGATTCTTGACCTTAGGGTCAAAGTTGACCTTTATGGGTCAAGGTCGACCTCAACCTTGACCTAGGTCAAGGTCAACCTCAACCCTGACCTAGGTCAAGGTCGAGCTTGACCCTGACCCAGGGTTCAAATTTTAGATTCCCGGGACTTCCAGATGTCGGGTTTTGGGAAGTTGTTTCCCGCTTCTAGGTCGGTTGTTTCGATCTCCGAAGCAACGAATCTTAAATTATATTTAATATAGGTCTACTTCTAGGGGTATAGGTCTAATGAGAATTTAATTCTCCTATGTAGGCCTCTCTAGAAGATTGTGCCCTAGATTTGTATATAAGGAAGCCTTCTCCTCTCATTTTCTGTAAGTGTGAAGGACAAGCTAAGAAGCAAGCTAAATATATATTGAAGAATTCATCTACTCTCAAGAATCCAAGCATTCAAGAACTCAATTCATCAAGGAGATCCATTGGTAGCCACTGAAGGATTCAAGCTCTATAGAGCCCTCTTGTTGAAGGTTTCTCCATCCACATTTCCTCCATGAAAATCTCTTCCTATTCCAAGATTGATTCAAGATTGGTGTTGAAGATCAAAAAGAAATTGATTTGAGACATCCTAAATCCTACATTCTACATCTATTTGGTGCATACATACTTTTGGATACAACGATTCAAATCCTCCACAAGGGTTTCTATACATGCAAGGTGAATTTGTTTATGTACTTTTTTTGTTTCTGCAATTTCAATTATATTTTAAGGTTAATTCAAAAACTGGGGTTTGAATAAGGAAAACCCCTCCCCCCAACAAAAAAACCATTTTTTTTGTAGGGACAGGTTTGGAACATCGAATTGGAGTGCAGATTCAGATACCATTTTCAGCAAACTATCGGGATCCAGAAATAGATTTTCTATCAGAGATTTTGGGTCAGAATTGACATTCTGTTCTGGGTTAGAATTGGATATTGTGGGTCAGAATTGAAAATTCTAGGTCAAAGGTGACATTCATTTCTGGGTCAGAATCGACATTTTGTTCAAGGTCAAAATAAAAAATTCTAGGTCAAAGGTGACATTCACTTTTGGGTCAAACCAAAACTGAGCCAGATCGGAAATTTTTTTTTGGGTTTTGTAGATCTCACATTTTTGGTTTAGGATTGCGGAAATCAACAATTTCTAAGACCGTTTTACAGGGTTTTTCAATAGATTCTTTTTCAGAGGTATGTATTTTATTCCATTATTCTTTGCAAACATTTCTAGATTTACACCCCTTATCATTACAATTAAATGTAAGGTGGATAATATGTGCATAGGGTCACTTTTTTGAGCGAATCTCCATTGTTCTAAACCCTATCCATATTTTTCCCTATATATTTTGGTGAACCCGCGATAGACAACTCTTTCTTTTTTGGTGTTAGATTTACATTTTATGTTAGATCTTACATGCATTTAAAAGTAGATTTCTTTTATGCTCTTGCATTTATATGTCAAAAATAAACAAAATCACAACATTTCTTTAAAAATAAAAAAACATTTACATTTTTCATGTTCATACATTTCATTTGAATGCATTTGGATATCTCTAGATCTATTTTCTATGCATTTCTTTATTCATTATCATGTTGCACAAGTTGTTTCAAGTGTTTTCCAAACATCCTTCTATAACTGTTGGGATTAAAAAACATCCTCCTCTTACCTTACCATTGCATGATGTTACACCAAGAAAGAATTTATTTAGTGTGTGTGATGTTGCTTTGTCCTCTCTTGTATTACCTTGTAAGGATATATTAGAGCATGAAGATGACTTTAATCTTTATCTCCATCATATTTCTCTTTATGGAGATGAGTTGAGGATTGATGTTAATTCTTCTCCTAATATATGTCTTCTCTATGAGCCTACTTTAGAATATAATTTACCTTCTTTCTCCTTTAGGGATCAAGATTTAGTGATTTATGGCGTTCCTCCAATGTGTTTTATTGATAGGGATGATAATCCTCCTATTTGGGATGAACCTTTGGATTTGGATGTTGATTACTCTCTTCCTCATGAAGCCATTGTGGATGATCCTCCTATTTGGGATGAACCCTTGGATAAAGACATTGATTTATCCCCTCCTCGTGAAGATGCTTTGATACAAGAGGGTGATTTATTAATGGATGACATATTCATACATGATGGTGACTCTTTTTCTAAAACACACTCCCCTTATGCGGACATTTTAGAGAAAGAAGAAGACATTATAGATGCTTTACCTCCATTGGGATTCCTTCTAGTGATGAGGCATTAGAGGACAATTATATGAGTTCCCTTAATGCTCTCCTTCTTAGTGATGATATTATGGAGCATCAAGATCCTACCACATCTCCTCCTAGGATTTCTTCTCTGTTTCCTTCTTGTGAATCTATTTGTAGTGTTGAGACAACTAACATGGTTTATCCAAAACCCTTGTTGACTATTAAAGGTTCTCCTCGCATAACTATCAAGGGTAAACCTAGGGATCCTTTGGATTTATTTGACAATGCAGATTTTATTTTACATGCTTATCATACAAGGAATAACCCTCAACCGAATCTGGTGGTTCCTGCTTCTTTACCTCCTTCTCAACCCATGCTTCCTTAAGCACCTAGGTTACCTTCTTCCTTCAAGGAGTATGACTTAGTTGAACAATTACGCAATACCCCTGCCAAGATTTATTTATGGGAGCTTCTTCAAAATTCACCTACCTACCATGAAGTCTTGCAAGAAGCTTTAGCAACTCTTTCCACTCCACCTCCTAATCAAGAGAACATCAATGCCTTCTTACAGTGCATGCATGCTACCTCAGGTCCTAAAATTGTATTTACTCAGAAGGATCTACCTTCTAAAGAAGTTCATAATCAATATGATGCTCTTATGGTTGTTGTTACTATCAATAA
Source organism: Thuja plicata (assembly GCA_018584345.1). Taxonomy (NCBI): domain Eukaryota; kingdom Viridiplantae; phylum Streptophyta; class Pinopsida; order Cupressales; family Cupressaceae; genus Thuja; species Thuja plicata. Next base: position 88,469 of record MU226683.1, read on the forward strand.
GAGTATCATTCATAAGACCTTGATTGATAATAGATCTAGGCTTAATACTTGTAGCATGGACATACTCAAAGCGATTAAAACCGATCTTTCAACTATTCAACCTAACAATGCTCCTATACATGGCTTTGATAACATTGATAAGAATACTTTGGGCATCATTACCTTACCTATCAAAGTATGTCCAGTCATCTTGAATACTCCTTTTCATGTTATGCCTAGACCTCTTAATTATAACCTCCTTTTGGGTAGACCTTGGTTGCATGAGATGCATGTTGTTCCTTCCACCCTTCACCATAAAATCAAGTTTATTCACAACAACATGGTGTATACACTTCATGCAGATGATGCGTCAAATCCTTGTTTGAATATTCAAACCCACAATATTCCTATTCCTAATAGTAATCCTTCTTCCTCTAATTCTCTTCCTGGAGATGATTGGGTAACCTTGGATTTTAATCCTACCTTTATTGGAGAGTATAAGGTTTATAATCTTGATTTTATGAAGCAACAAAGAGAGTTTGAACAACGAGCTTTTACTTCTACTTCTAATGCCCTTCGTAATACATTTTTTGCTACTTTTACCCACTATGAATTTGTCAAACCTACTAGTGATGACATAGTGGCTACTGAAGTTCCATTGACTCCTTCTGATATGGCTTCTCGTTATGGTCTTGGTTATCATTCACTGGTTAAACAAGGATTCCATGATCAAGGATGTGGTAAGCATAAACAAGGAATTCAAATGCCCTTATAGAATGGGGGGCATGCACATTCTTATGGATTGGGATTTAATCCTCAACAACGCATCAATGTTAACAAAATCTCAAATAATACTTCAAAACATGATGATGAAGGAATTTGACCAAGAAATTCTTTTTCCTAAACTCCTTCGTGCTAAGGTGATTACTAGACTTAAACACAAAAAGAGACGTAGTCCACACTTGAAGACTCTTCCTTTTTTTTGTATCATAGACTTCATAATCACTCTAATAATGAATGTCAAGCTTTACATTATAATATTAGGCAACTCATTGATAGTAAATTTATTTATATATCATGTGGCAATGAGTTTTATTTCAATCCCGTTTTCTCTAAATAACATTTATGTTCCTATTATGGAGCTCCACATTACGTAAACAATTTTAGCCTAATCCTTTGGGGCTAATTGTCTTGCATAGTGTCATGAGTGATATAATAGGTCCCCTTTCATCCTTGTTCCTATGCTTGGGGGGCAAGGATGCCATCTCTTTATTTTCTGTCTTTCCGAGATCCACTGTTCCCTTGGTTAAGTAGTATCTATCTATTATGCGATATCCAATCATACATAAAAATTTTGGTTTACATTGAGGATCTATGTCCTTGATCAAAACCTATTTCGTTGTTTGACACTAGGTTTCCATGGTTGATAATTCTCTCACCTTGTAAACTGAATAGTGTTCTATCCCTCACAAGGGTTACTTTTTCACTTCTTGCATGATGTCTCTTTGCATTCGTCCCTTCCATGGCCTCATAGGAGTTGTGACCTTCTTGGCTTGGACTGGGTGTTGTCTATGGATATTGTCTTGATATTGAAGAAGGCTTTATCCTTGAATTTTTCTTTCCTTAACATGAAAAAATAGTATGTAGTTTTTCCATCTTAAGGAGGGGGGCATATATACGTCCTCCCTTGTTCTATATTATGCATTTTTGTTCTAACCTTTTTTTTCGCAGCATGCTAAATCCTCTAAAGGTAATGCACATAAGTTGCTAAATCCTGAAGGGATGCACATTCAATTACAATTCAATATGCTAAATCTTTGGAAGGTAACACACATAAGTTGCTAAATCTTGAAGAGATACACATTTTACAAATCTATTCCATGGTGATATAAGGATATGGATCCATGGGTACTTCATAAAAGTCATCAGAAGATGCACTACATACATGCACAAAGTCGCCAGTAGGTGCACAACTTTATGGGGTGACTATCAAGTGCTTTCTTGGTGGGCCATCCTATCCTTTTTGTGGTTCACAGTGAGATACACACATCTTATTGGGCGAGCTAACCACTCCTCTCTCCCTCTTTCTCTTTGACTGGTGATGTATCTCTTATCGTAATCTTAGGGTTGAGAAAGAATTGAGTCCCTGGGTTCTTGAGGATTCCTTTGTCCCTTTTGATTTCAATAAGATTATCTTTTCTTTATGATCTCCTTTACCAAGAGTTTGCATTGAGTCTATACTCTTGCTAAAGTGGGGGCTAAATGTATCGTCACAAAATGGAAGCACTTCCATTTAGGACTGGTTTATCCCTCTGAGTAAGTGGTTTGGAGTCATGTCAAGCACCTTGAATGGGTCTTTGACTTGGATCTACTTTTTCCCACTCATTCTGCCCTATTTTCCACTTTTTTCCTACCTTTTCTGGCACTCTGTTCCAGATTATGAGATTCTTGACCTCAGGGTCAAAGTCAACATTTTTGGGTCAAGGTCAACCTTGAACTTGACCTAGGTAAAGTTCAACCTCAACCTTGACCTAGGTCAAGGTCAACCTCGACCTTGACCTAGGGTTCAAATTTCAGATTCCCGAGACTTCCGGATGTCGAGTTTCGAGAGAAGTTGTTTCCCGCTTCCGAGTCGGTTGTTTCGGTCTCCGAAGAAATGAATCTTAAATTATATTTAATATAGGTCTACTTCTATGGGTATAGGTCTAATGGGAATTTAATTCTCCTACATAGGCCTCTCTAGAAGATTGTGCCCTAGATTTGTATATAAGGAAGCCTTCTCCTCTCATTTTCTCTAAGTAAAATCTAAGTGTGAAGGACAAGCTAAGAAGAAAGATTTGAAGAAAGATTAGTATCTATTGAATCATTCATCTACTCTCAAGCATCCAAGCATTCAATCACTTTCAAGCACTCAATTCATCAAGGAGATCCATTGGCAGCCATTGAAGGATTCAAGCTCTATGGAGCCCACTTGTTGAAGATTTCTCCATCCACGTTTCCTCCATGCAAATCTCTTCCTATTCCAAGATCCATTCAAAATTGGTGTTGAAGATCCAAAATCAATTGATTTGAGACATCCTACATCCTAAATTCTACATCTATTTGGTGCATACATACTTGTGGATCCAAGGATTCAAATCCTCCACAAGGGTTTCTATACATGCAAGGTGAATTTGTTTATTTACTTTGTTTGTTTCTGAAATTTCAATTATAGTTTAAGGTTAATTTCAAAACTGGAGTTTGCCTAAGGCAAACCCCTCCCCCAACAAACAAACCATTTTTCTTGTAGTGACAGGTTTGAAACAGCGAAATGGAGTTCAGATTTGGATACCCTTTTCAAAAAACTATCGAGATCTGGAAATAAATTTTCTGTCAGAGATTTTGGGTCAGAATCGCATTCTGTTCTAGGCCAGAATCAGAAATTCTAGGTCAAAGGTGACATTCATTTCTGGGTCAGAATCAACATTTTGTTCAGGGTCAGAATCAGAAATTTTGGGTCAAAGGTGACATTCACTTTTGGGTCAAAATCGGAACTGATCCAGATCAAAAAATATTTTTGGGTTTTGTAGATCTCACAGTTTCGGTTCAGGATCCCGAAAATCAACAGTTTCTGAGACCGTTTGATTAGTTTTTCAACAAATTCTTTTTCAGAGGTATGCATTTTATTCCATTATTCTTTGCAAACATTTCCAGATTTACACCCCTTATCATTACAATTAAATGTAAGATGATTAATGGAGGCATATGGTTTCATTTATGTGTAAATCTCTATTGTTCAAAACCCTATCTAAAGACCTCTATTTTCTTCTATACATGTATTAATAAACAGGGTATGAAAAACCCTATATTTCCTCCTACACAAGTTACTAGATGTGGTCTAAGATTTATACCTCAAGCCACCAATTTTCCTTCTTCCAATCCTTCTTCATACCAATTAAAATATCCTCTACACATTCTTTTACCAACACCATCCATTGTTACACCACCTTTTGATGATCGCTTGACTTTGACAAAAATAATATTTTGGAGACTTAAATATGATATTACAATTTATTTCCATTTTAGACATTTTCCAAGGAATCGAAGACCTCATAAGGGTGAATTTTTATGTCTTTTTCATCACATCAATAAACATTCTCTTCCTAATTGTATTGAATTTACACAATTTGTTCAAGATTTAGTAGATAGATCTCTTATTTTCTTAACAATGGATCTTATGCTTTTTCTTGATATCAAAAACATACCTCAATATTTTGCCTTCCTATTATGTTGTTCTTCATCCTATAATCTTAATAGCTTACACCATTAACAAATAATCTTATGTTTTTTCTTGATATAAAAACATACCTTAGCATATCACTTTCCTATAATGTTGTTCTTCATCTTATAATCTTAAAAGCTTACACCCATGGGGGCATTTTGTTAAATTGCATGATGTTTATTGTGAGAAACATAATAGGTTATTTCCCTTGTTCTTCCACTTAGGAGGAAAGGTCTCTCTATCTTCTTCATTTTAACATTTAAAGGATCCATTATCTCTTTGATGGTTACATCTTTTATACTATGATGTCCTTCCATGCATGGAATTGTTTTTTGAAGGAGCTCTCGCTTAATGAGATTAATATCCTTCATTACGATATCTTCTTGCTTGGAAGTGTACATCCTTTATCATTAATTTTTTCCCCTGAATTTTTATAGTGTGACCTTTTATTTTTCTCCTTTTTAGGACCTATTTTTATCTTTGTGGGTTTGCATTTTTTTTTATAGTGGTACATTCTTTATAGCATGAGATTCTTTATTTCATGCAAGGTGTTATCATATTTTGTTAACAATATTTTTCATGCCTCAAAGAGCATGTATATTACAAATGATCTTCCACTTAGGGAGCACACGGTTCTTCTCTTCCTTTCAAAAAGATCCCTTATTCCTTTTTTGACTTGTTTCTTTTATAACATGATATCCCTTCTTGCATATATTTATTTGTTTTACATTGGTATCTTCTCTTTTTTCAGAGATGTGCATCCTTGTTCACAACTTTACCTTTGCTTGAATCTGTATATATATCATGAAATATTTATCACTTAGGATCTATAATGTGCTATCTTTTCTATTTCCTTCACACTTTGGGGGAAAATGTCTTATTTTTATCAATCTTCTTTTCCTTTCTAAGGATCCACTTTCCTTAATAAAGTGTCTTTCATTTATCATGTGACATTCTTTTCTTATATAGAATTGTTTATTTTGATTCAGGATTTTGTCTTATGTAAGATGCATTTATCCTTGATCACGACATCTTCCTTATTTGTGAAAGAATGTTAATCCTAAAAAAATCATATTACTTGGGGGCTTAAAGTGTATTATCCTTCATCAAGAATCCTATTTTTACCTAGCAATAGGGGGGTTTAAAAGGGTGCATTCTTGTTCTCCTTCCATCTTTGACTTGAAGATGTTATCTTTGTTCAAGAACTCCTCTTGAAGGTATATGTCTTGTGACCAAGATCTATTTGTTTCAAGGGTCTCTTCCCACATGTGGATATCGTTTCACAATGGTCTATTCTTTGGCTAACTAGAGGATTAACTCTTTACTAAGGACCTGGCTATACATTGTTGTTTAAGGATATTTCCTTGTTGTTGGAAGCAAGTATCCTTGTTCTCTTTTTGTTATGATGCCACCATAGTCTTATGTTGCCATCACAAGGAGAGGAGCACACATGTAACCTCCTTGTACATTATGAAAACTTATTTGTTGATCCCTAAGGAGATTCTACTTTCCTTAAGATTGATCACTCTTTTTTTGGTCCCTAGACTAGCCACTTTTCAATCCTTAGACCAATCACTTTTTCATGGATCCATATAGAGACTATTCTTTCCATAGGACTAATCCCATAAATGACCCTATGCGCAAAATTTAAACTCTTCCTTGTGTGCAAAATTTCACAAGCCGCCCCTATGCATAATATTTTACAAGCAACCTTGTGCACATATTTTTTAAGGTAGAATTGAGTAGCATAAGACAACTTGCTAGACCATCAATTTTCCTTCTTTCTCTCTTTGGGACGAGTGGCACTAATACAATACAACTTGTTATCCTTTTTACCCTTTCCTTCTCTTCCTCTCCCATGGATCATCTAGCATAATACAACTTGATAGACTATTGGATTCATGGTCTCCTTCTTTCCTTATATGCTCTTATAGCTTTGCTAGTAGGTTAGATCATGGAGTGGTGTCCTTGGCATATGCTCTTTCCCTTTTAGTGTGACCATTTGTTCTCTTGCAATAGCTTTCCAAACATGATGCTAGTGGTTGGGACATTTTCTCGATTGACGTCTCTTTAACTATTTGATATGGAGTTTTTATTTTAGTACCAACCCATTTTGTTTGTAGCTTTTGTCTTTTTTTTTCCCTTGTGCATGGTTGTTTTAGTTAAGACCCTTCATTTGGGGGCTTGTGTCCTTAAACTTAGTAATGTCTTATCTCTTTATAGTTTGCACATGATCATTTTTCTCTCTTCTTCTCTCTCATTTATTTTACCACGAGCATGAGGTTATCTCATACTCTCACTAAAGTGGGGGCTAAATGAACCATTGTAAATTGTAAGCACCTTATTAGTGTGTATATTTTTATAATTGTTTAGTACCCACCTTAGTGTGTTTTCATAATAGGAATTCATATGACACTTAATAGATATCTAAATTTAAATATAAGCCTAAGCTATCAATTCAATTTTGTTTGAAATCAAGCTAAGTCCTTATTTCTAAATGGTCTCCTCTATTGTTTCTCTAACTAATAATTTATTTGATCACCTAGGGCGTATGTTACCATTTGTGGCCTTCATGTTTTGTCCTGACCTCGAAATTAGTTATGCCTTGTAATTCAACATCCCTTGATGGTCTGGGATCTGTCGACTTGAATTGAGTCCCAATTGAATGGAACATAACACCAAGGATGTTGTGTTAGGATCATAATGCCTAGGGTGTTTTTTTCCTAGGAGCATAACACCTAGGGCATTTTGTTCCTAGGAGCATAACACCTAGGGCATTTTGTTCCCTGAGGTTAATATTTGAACCATGGCCTCATTTCAATGACTTAATGGGGTATTTGTATTTTTAGTCAGCCTACTTGAGTTTTAACCCCTGAGATGTTGCGAGAGGTATATAGAAATCCTATCTCTCCTCATTTTAGTATTCATTATCAACCAAAATTTAGATCCAACATTATTTCAAGCATTCATTATCTTTAAATGCAAGTGTGCAAGTTCAAGGCATTAAGGAAAGCATCCAAACATTAAAAATATAGACTACTTCTCAAGCATTCAAAGTGTTCTTCTCTACGGATTGAACTTATTCCCCTCATTGAAGGTCAAGAAAACTTATTACCCTCTATACATCAAGATACCTGATCACATTTAACGAAGCATTTGCATTTCCAAGATATGACATATTTCACTTTTCAGATCTAGCCTCTACTATATGACAACATGCTTTCATTTCCTTTATTTCATTTCAAGGTTGATTCCAAACAAAGGTTTAACCAAGGAAAAAGCATTTATCCAACCTTCTACCCTATTTTTTGTGTGTAGGTACATGTGGTAGATGCATCATAAATTAATCCAAAAAGTACAAGATCTTGTAAACCGTCTTGACAAGTTTCAGACAGAATCACAGGGAATACAATGAATTTCTACAAACTACTCCTAAGAACAGAATGCCCAAGAAATTTTATTCTTTGCAAATCCACTCCAAATTCATATTGTAGGTTATTACAACTTCTTAGTCTCTATTTTTAGTCACCACATGTGTCTATCTATTTTTTGTCAGTCTATTTTTTTGAATCTTGTCAATTTTTCTTATTTGGCCTTCTATCTTGCATCATCATATCATTCTATTCATTGGAAAATACATTAAAAATGAAGGATCATTGAACTCACTGAACACTTGAGTCCTACTTGAGCCTAGTGAGTCATCTTCCTTCTAATTTTGCATTAGGAAAAGGGGAAAAATTCATCTTTATTACCTTTTCTTATTGTACACAAATGATACAATTGCTCAATTGAAAGCTAAATCACCAATTACAACACTGCAATCACTCACCAAATGACACATTCTCTTAGTAAGAGAAGGTATAATCAATATTTGTAGTTTCGTTGAAGTTATGTCATTTGGTTTTAATTTTTTTTTTCTTGTCTAAGTTCTATCACGAGTTAGAGTTTTTGGTTATTGATTTTTTATTTTTGACATGTGGCATAGAGAAATTCAAGATTTCTATTTTTAGTAGGGTAGATCACACTTAGTTTGGTGCTTAAAATTAACCATTTTTTGCTTTCTATCTGCAAATAGATTACATCACACTTCAGTTTGGGTTTAAAATTGATCAATCTATTTGATGTGACTATCGCACTTGTATAATTTGTGTTAGAACCCAATTTTTAAATTTTTTCATTAGAGAGGTCTGCTTGTGGATTTTAGCACCTCAATGAATGATCTCAAAGAAGTAACTCCCTTAGGTCGAGCTATATAAACAAGAATGCGACTAAAACCTAGTTTTATACTCGAGCTTACTTAGGCTTGGTGTGTGAGTGGTAGGCTAGGTTTGGAGAATGGTGTCTAAGGCTCTTGGAATGGATGACTGGAGACTTAAGTATCTCACCCTTGAATCCTATAAGGTCGAGTGCCACCAAACATTACTAGACACCTTATTTAGAGGTCACCCTTTTTTGTCTGAACAATACAATATTCTTAGTGGAAGAGGAGGGAAGAATTTTACCTAAAAATACTCACCATAAGGATCCTAAGAGGTTGACTCAATAGAGAATAAATCTTCTTTGATCAGACTCAGACAAGGCAAAAAAAAAAACAACTGCACCCTAGGGTGTGACAAGGTTGCTTGAGCTGACGGAGATTCCAAGTCGTCGGCTAAAATATTGCAATGAAACTTTGACCTTAGGCTAAGATTTGTCTTCATGTGTTTTCATTTATGATTAGACCAGTAAAAATCTTGAGACTTGAAAAAGTCCTTGAACATACAAAAAGTGCAACTGTCTAGAGTCTTTGAACAACCATATTGTCTTATGTGTACTCTTCATGTTTGCAAAATCAAATTGACAATCAGACATTCACAGACAAAAAATTACAATTGAGACTTCCCGAGATGCAATTGAAACTTTCTAATATGCATTTGACATATTTTAATACGCAGTTGCTACTTTCAGATACACATGTATCACTATTGTTATACGATTTCCTACTGATTTGCATGTCGAGTAACCAGAATTGTTTTGACAATTTAGCACTCCTTTTGCTACAATTACTTTATTCTTCTATGTTGCTAATAGTAAAATGTCATGATTGCCCAAATCCTAAAATGCAATTGTATATTTCTACTACACAATTTCCTGATGAAATCATATTCTATGACCAGTGATCAAACAAAATTAAGGTTACCAGTCAGACCTCTCAGACCTGCCTAGACCAAGAACGTAGTAATTGGCTTTTTGTATCTTGCATCCATGCTTTAGGGTTTTCTCTTTTATATCCTTTAGGGTTTCCTTTTTGCATACCATATCATTAGGTTTCTTATTAAATCTTTTTGCATACATGTAAGATATGAAATAGAGGTTGTTACCAAGATGTAAGGTGTAACATTGGTATAAGGGGGTTTGATTGTTAATTGTTGTTTGATTTTCTTAGAGTATATTGATTTCCTTAACCCTACTTTACATTTAATTGAATTGTTTTGATAGTGTATTGCAATTGTGATTAAGGAGAAGATAAGATGCTCTTTTTCTATCCTCAAATGCACAAATGGAAGATCCAAGTTGATCAACCCAAAGGAAGGGCTAATGCACAAATGAATCAACTATTTGGAAAAGAGAACAAAGAAGGGGATCTTAAATTCTGTTAATTGAATAAATGAATATGTTTGATTATAGTAATTGAAAAGGATAGAAAGAAGAACCAACCTTACAAAGTTGCAAATCAAAGAATGCTATTTTCTAAGGTCTGTAAACTGTTTCTGAAAAATTTGACAGTTGATCCAAAACTAGAATGCAGAGACGAACAAAACCCAGAAATCTTTTTTCGCTCTGATGTCCTCTTATGAAAAATGTCAACCTTGACCCACAAATGTCAACCCTGACCCAATAATGTTGACCCTGACCTGCACAGGTCTGACAGAAAATCTGTCCACACTGTTTGAAAGAAAGCCGAAAAGGGTATCCAGATCTGGTCTCAAATCTACAATTCTGAACCTGTACCTGCAAGAAAAAGAGGATTGTTTTTTGTGGGGGAGGGGTTTTCCTTAGTCAAACCCCGATTCAGGAACTAACCTTGAAATCAATAAAGTATAGAATGCTAGCAAGTAGTAGAATTGAATCTAACACTGAAGCTATGATATTTAATAGATATGTAATTGTAATTCAAATGTAAGCAAATATGTAAGTATGAAAGAATGAACTCAATAGGAACCATAAACCTCCATGATTGTATGCTTGAAATCCACCTTGAAGAGAGGATGAATGAGTCTTGAGGATGCACAAAGGATCTTGAAGGAAGATCACACCACCATGATGGATAGATCTAGGGTTTGAATGATGAATCTTGAATGTTTGCACCTAATCCCTTCAAAGGCTTGAAAACTTGAATCCTTGATCTTAAATGGAGAACTTGAATGCTTGAGAGGAAGAATTGAACACCTTGAGAGCTTGGAAATATGTAGAACAATGGATGCTTGAACTTTTTGCTTCTTGACAAAATCTTGATTAGAGATTTTTGCACTTAGAAGACTTAGAGAAAATGAGAGAGAGAGGCTTCCTTTTATATGAAACTAAGGCACAATATTCTAAGGAGGCCTACATAGGATAATTAAATTCCAATTAGACCCATGCCCTTAGAAAAGGACCTATATTAAATATAATTTATGAATCAACGCTTCGGAAACCGAAACAACCGACCCGAAAGCGGGAAAACTGAATTTTGGATGACCCCCGACAGCCGACAAGTTTCCAGTTTTGAAAGGGGACCCTGGTCAGGGTCAAGTTTGACCCTGACCTAGGTCAGGGTCGAGGTCGACATTGACCCAGGGGGCCAGAACCCCTGGAAAATATGCCAGGTGGGGTACGAGGTGCCTGGAGAGGCCCAATCAGGATCTTGAATAGGTACATAAGCAGAGGATGATGCAGAAACGGGAGGATGATATGATGGAGGTCAAAAACATGCCCTAAGGAGGGATAAATGCTCTTATCATGGAAGTGCTTCCATTTTAAGACGATACAATACCTTATCATTAGAGTTTCCTTTAAATTTTTTAAATTAGATTTTAATTTAATTAAAATTTGTTACTTTAATTGTTATTATTATTAAATATTAATATTTAATATTTAAGATTATTTGTATTAAAATGTTATCATTAATATTATTAGTAATAAAATATTAACAATTAATGATTAAGTTTGTTAATATTAATATTAATATTTATTAATTGATGATAGAAGTTAATAATTATTCTATTATTATTTTTATTTGTTTCTTTATATATTAATCATTTAATTAATCTTTTTGTTTTCTCTCTTAAATAGTAACGATAGAGGTTTTTATTTAGTGTTGAAATGTAAACATTTTATATGTTTGAGGCACAAGTTTTTTTATTATTATGTATAGTTAGATTAGTGATTACAACTCGTTCTAGGTATACTTTTATGGTCAATTAGGAATTTAGTAAACAAATTGAATTAAACAACTCGAATTTGTATTTTGATTTTTCATTGTGATAATTATTGAGGTCTATGTGGTATTTGGGGGTTTAAGTCAACTCTTTAGGTAATGTACTAGAGGCTGGGGGAGTATGTGTATTTCTGAGATGTATATTTGTAGTGTTGTAATGTGACTATAGTCTTGATGCCTTTACCCAACCTAGTATGTTTGGATTCGTGTTATGTGATCTTTGAGAGTACTTGATGATGTCTTGTTAATTGGGAACTAGTTTTGAGATTTGTATTTTTCATCTTGATGTCTTGATTCTTTAAGCCTAGGTAGGTTAATTGAGTGTATAGAGGGGAAGTGGCTTGCAATGGGGGTCAGGGCCCTAAGTGGCTACTAGGGTAACTCATTGGCAAGTAACTGAACAAGTGATAACATGAAACATTAATGGGGTTTTAAAATGAATTAATAAGATGTTCTAAGTTTTAGCCCATGCCTTGAGTGCTATTTCAGGCTAGGATGAGAGATAGAATCCTTGTCTTTATGAAAGGATTACTGAGCTACATAGAGTCACTTGGGGGCCAGGGTCCAGGGGTGACTACTAGGGTAACTCAAGGGTGGACTTATGTGATGGCACTTCCCTATATGCATCTTAGATTTTCCTACATGTTTCTGGTGCCTCTGGTAATGTATTAATTTCTTATTGTGTTTTAGAGTGCTTCTAGGATCTTCCTATACATACCTTTGTGATGTCTTGTATACCTTTTCTTTTTCCTTATTGTTGTACACCCATGTGAGTGGGCCCAATGTTATCTTCTTAGCATGGTGGGAGTGGATCTTTGGTTCCACGAGGTTGGGCGGTAGTGATTTTTTTACCATTTGAGATCCGATGTTCTTATTCATGCCTGGATGATCCTTGTAGCAGTTATGCCTTCTTATTATTCTGGAGACTTGTTCATTATCATGAGTTGTATAATTGTATCTTATCTTTTTCATTTGGCATCTATTCAAAGGATGTGTTGTATCGTTATTCATTATTGCATACCATGCGACTTGTGCAGTGGATGTTGATTCATTATGCATAGCTTGAGTATCATTTGTATATGTGATCTTGTTTTATGATATGTATATTACCGATTCAGTTGATGTATCTTTTATGTTGGTTCTTTATAGTTGTTCTTCATAGATTAGTTTGCTTAAGTAATTCTATGTCAAGGAACCCTCGAGATTTGTAATCTATGTTTGAGTTGTATTTATGTGTATGTTATGTATTTCATTGTTTTTCTTTCGTGTTGTTACCATTATTGTTTGTAAACTTTAATTTTTTTTATCCTGTTAACTTAATAACATGTTCTAGGTTAATTCTCTCGGGTTCCTTGGTGGGGGGTTACAACATACCTCATTATTAGGTTTCTTTTTGCATACCTTATCATTAGGTTTCCTTTTGCATTACCTTATCATTACCTTTCCTTTTGCATACCTTATCATTAAGGTTTTCTTTTTGTATACATTATTAGGGTTACCTTGTGTATTCCATAAATTCCAAAAAATCCAAAAAAATAGGATCATCCCTAGTCGTCATTATAGTCATTTTATTCTTTGTATTTGCCTTAGTCATTTTTCTCAAAAAAAGAAGTGTAAAAAATAAAATCATCCCTAATTGTCATTATAGTCATTTTATTCCTTTCATTTTCCTTTGTCATTTAAAAGGATAAACATCAAATGGACTCTCACATTCTTCCAAACAACAAACCCATAACAAACAATCTCTAGGCACCAAACTACAAATACACACCCTTAGGAGAACCAATTGAGAAAACTTTGAAGAGGATTTTGTAATCCAATGTCATCAAACTTTTAGAAGTAAAACATTGTGAACCAAGACCTATTTCAATATCTTGGTGGAACAACAATGACTTTTGTGAATACCATAGGACTTCAAAGTTCATAAGATTAAAGAACATCACTCAATAAATTATCAGTCAAGGTGATATTCCTATTGAATAATATCCTAATAATTCACCTCATGAGGAGTTAGACATATGTCAAGAATATCAAATCAATCAATCACCAGTTAACTTATACAGGATGTAGCTTTCTTCATACCAAATGTTGTCACTTGTCTTATACAGATTATGTCTTCCTTGAGACAAGATGTTGTAGTTAGTCTTATATCTAGGATGAATCTTTCTTGAAAATCAAACATGATTCTCACCAACCATCTATGTGTCAAATGTCGATCAAATAGTCATCATAACCTATCGACATTCTTCAATTCTTACTAAAAATTCTTCTCTTTCATCACATTTCATTTTTCATCTAACATTCTCTTCTTCTTTCGAGAGATCATTCATGACTTTATTCCACAAACAATTTCTCAAGGGGGCACCGTGTTACCTTGTCATCACATTATTTATGATTATTCTTTGAAAGAACACTCTAAATTACATTGTCACGAAGAGGAGAAAATTTAGAGACTAAAATTGTCCGACATATGCAAACAAAAATTTTACTAATTTTCTTCTTAATAAATTAAATAATTTTAATTATTTAATTAATTCACTGTCATCCTTCTAATTCGAATTCAAAAATTAAATTATTTTTAATTATTTAACTATCTAATTTCCTTCTAATATTAATTAAATAATATTATTATTTAACTAATAAATTTCCTCCACTTTAATTGAGTAATCTTTATTATTTAATTAAATGCATTCTTCTAATTTTTTATCATAATTAGTTAATTAGTTATTTAAATCTTCCATAATTAAATAAATTTTTAAATTTATTTAATTATTTGTTTTTCCTAAGAAATAAATTCTTCTAAAAATAAATAAAATTTTGATTTTATTTATTTCAATCTTCTATAATTAAATAAATTCTTTAATTTATTTAATTATTCGATTTTTTCAAAGAAAGCAAAATCTCTCCTAAGAATAAATATATATATTTTTTAAATTTATTGAACTATTCATTTTTTAAAATTATTTTATTTATTATTTTCTCATAAACATGATTAAATAATTATTTAATGCTAATCAACTCTTCAATTTCATCCACATTTCAAATAAAACAAATAATTTTCTAATTTTTTTATCACCATAAATGGGCTTTATTGAATGAGAGTCTACACACAGAAGAGAAAAACAAACAAAGAACGTGTGTGATATTTTGCATTGTTTTATTTGAGTATGTTATGATGCATATATCTTTTTAGTTAGATTTTGTAATCTCTTTTGCAAGTATTATCCCCTTGATTCCCATTTTTTTCTCCTTACAAAATCTTAATCCAAATCTTACTTAAACAAGTGTCACGTAGTAGCTAGTATTTGCTATAATTAATTATAGTGATAATATTTAATATAGTTTAATTAAGTATAATAATTTGCTTAGTAAATTTACTATAGTTTTTAAAAATAATTATTTAATATTAAATTTGTATAATAATATGTTAAAAATTTGTATAAGTTAGATATTTTAAATTTTTTTTAATTCTATGTTTCATTCTAACAACTTTAATTTAAATTTAAAAGGTGAAAAGATAAATAGCCAATTAGGGTGAAGAGAAATACTTTTCATCATTTTGAAACTTAAATATTTCACATGTATACTTTTGAAAAAAAATTAAAATTTTTGAAAAATAAAAATACTAAATTGTAATTGGTTGAAATACATTATTTTAATAACTAATTAAGAAAAACTCATTGCAATAGTATCTAACGACAAATACTAATAAGTCTAATATCTCTCAAACTTACTATACATATTAGTATATGGACCCAAATGAAAAAGCTAATATGATTTTTAAAAAATCACATAAACAAATCAAAACTTATACCCTTCTATAAAATCACATTCCTTTATTTCACAAAATATAAATCATATGAACAACTCTAATTAATGAAAATTAGACTATATAAATAAATATCTTTATTCCATCCAATAGATCTCTAAATCTTTTCATACATATATAACCTTCACACTTCAATCTCTTAAAGATCTAAAACTTGGTTGATAGAAAGAATCTCCTATTCTGTAAAACCAATGGAAGCACTTCGATACCAAAACTGAAAAGATAATATACACTTTGGACACATTAAGCATTGAATTGGACTTACATTCAATAACAGCAGGGGACACCAACTTCACTGGCTCTCAGACCATGCATTAATGGAGGGAGAAATATCTGTGTTTACCACCCAGACAGCACTGTTGCATTTGAATCCACTTCCCATGGTGATCTGCCATATCTTATCTCCCCTCTTCATTTCACCTTTCCATTCCAAGAGCTGGAACTGATACCATGTTGAAGAAGAAGAAGTGTTCCCAAACCTTTGGAGAACCATTCTGGCTGGCTCAACTGCTTCTTCAGGAAGTTTCAGCCCCTTCTGCACTCCATCTATCACTGCTTTCCCACCAGCATGAATGCAGAAATGATTGAACACACTACTGAAATCAGGCACATAATATGAAGAATCCAATCCTTTTCCTTTTCCTTTCAACCACTTGAAAAACAGGTAAACAATCTGTTGGTGGTAAGGCAGGACCAAGGAACCCAAAGTTCTGATATTGGTTTTGAGAGCATCAGAAGCAATTGCTGTTATCTCTTTGCTTAAATAAACTCCCACCTTTCCTTCCTCATCTTCTCGCTGAAATGCAGCACCATAGGCTATGTCCTTGTAGCCCTTATGAGTTCTCACCAAATGCAAAAGCTTGTATTTTGCTCTTGCTCTGTCACTGCGCTTGTTGGACAGAAGAATTGCACTGCAACCCATTCTGAACAGGCAATTTGACACCAGCATATTAAGACAGTTGCCCAGGTACCTACATTTCATTAAGGGTTAAGTTATGCTATTTATGAAATATTGTTCAATGGGTATGCACATTTGAATTCCAAGTAGTATTAAGATGGGTGTTTCCTTTTAATGAGTATCACTTAAGATGTAACTAGTGTTGGACTATTTATTTTCATGAGAGCTGAGTTGGTCTGAATTATTACTCATCAATAAATTTGATGCGAAAATTACACAAATAAATTTCAATAACAATATCATAATCTAACGACACTGCAAAAATTACCTTCTAATCATCTATCTGAAAACTATGGGTTTAATCAAAACTTGAACAAACTACTGGGTTTTGAATCTAACATTTGGTTTGCTCTGTGTACTCAGACTACATGGGCTGTTTTGGTCCTGAGGATTTTTTTTTGAATGGTCCTACAGATCTTAAGCTATGATTTTGATTCACTAAAAATTTGAAACTAGGAAAAGCTTAAAAAAATTATTACCTGCAATATACACATGCCAAGCAATAGAACAATAAAATGATCAAGCCCTTGAGTTTTTAGTTAGAAAAAAAATATGAATGAAAATTATGTTCCACTGTTATTGTGTTTAAAAATGGTCTTTCAGGCCTCCACATTGTGTTTTTTCCGATTTAATGTCAGCCTCTAATTAGCTAAAGATCTTACTCTAAATGTAAGGCAGGGTAGGTTTAAATAAACTTGCATAACAAAAGGAAATGTTTATTTGATTTTGTGGGTGGCGGGGAAGAGGAGGGTGGTGGAGCATAACTTCAAATTTATCATTGGTGCAGTAAAAAGAAAAAAAAACAAATTATAATAATTGAATTGATTTAAAGTTTGATTGTGTGAATTTTTCTTTTTATATTTTAGATTATATTTCACTATTTATCATTAAGAAAAAGAAATTAGATGGTATGAAAAGACAAATGAATATTATCAATTTGGATCTCCTTTATGATCCATCACGGGGTTAAAGAAATTAGATAGCATGAGAAGACAAATGACCATTTTCCATTATCTGAATGAAGAAATTTTATAGCACAAAAAGAGGAATGACTATGTTCTATCATCATGATGAAGAAAGTAGAACACCATTTCTTATGTTATCTACTTTCTTCATCTCAATGACAAATCATAGAGTGCGATCTAAAACAATGATAAAAAAAAAACCCACACTCTTTGATTAAAGTGACATTCAATCGAGAAACAATTCAAATTCTTATCTCATGATTCTCTGAGGGGTCTTGTTTGTTGCCTTCGGCTTAATGTTGGAACAGTTGGATATTTGATGTTTAATATCTTCTGATTTACTGTAAGTTGGATACTATTTATCTGTGTTCAATCTTTTTGTAACATTCTATAAGTTTCAGATCCGGCAAAATCCATTTGTACAAGATTACAGACCCCTTCAAACCCTATTTTACCCCTAATAAAAAAAATTCAAACAAACAGTCATGATGGGTTGAGAGGAATAATGATAACAGTAGCTGTTGTGAAGAAGGTGATGGAGAACAATTTGTTACCAGTTCTGTGTTATGTTTTCTGTACTGAGCAGGATGGCATAGCTCTCTCCTTCAGCTGTCATGAGAGCGCTGCGAGCGACATCAAGCCCCACAAGTGTAGCACTGCAGCCCATACCTCCCAGATTGTAGCTCTTAATATTGCTCCTCATCTTAAATCTATTGATCACCATGGAAGCCAAACAAGGCACAGGATCAAACACACTGCAGTTAACAACCAGCACACCAATCTCCTTCACACTGATATTTGCCTTAGATAACACTTCTTCTACACATTCGAACATCACCATCTCTGCCTCAGAACGAGCAGCTTGCAGGGTTGTTTTGGGGGGCAAATACATGAGAGCATTTGGCACCGCTGTGTACTCACTCAGAGTCCCTCTTTCTAGAATTTTTCTCTGAAATTGCAGGGATTCCTCTGTAAAAATCCCACTGATAGAAGAGTGCTCCATCATGGCTTCCATTGGCACTCTGCACCACTGTGGAGGCCTGAAGCAGGCCACTTCAATCAGATACAAAGGTTTCTTAAACCATACATTATATACACACAAAGATGCAGAAATAAGGATCATGAATTCCCCAATAAGGACATAATATTTAATCTTCAGCAGAAGATATGCACAAAATATGAGCACTACCAGAGGCATCATGGAACAAGCTAAACGACAGTACAAGCAACGGTAACCCTGCCATAGAAGCTTGCTGTTCATCATGTTAATAGAACTCTGTTTTCCCTCTTCCATGGCCTACAAAACCCCTAAGTCTTCTGGTTCTTAGCTAGAAAACCCTAACTCTTCTGGTTCTAACAAATCAGTTGCAGAGTAGGATTTACAGAAGAGCCTTAAAAAGATTAAGTGGGCACTTCAGATAACATTAGATTATCTTTTCCCTTCCATTAAATTCTGTAGAAAATTAGTCAGACTCATCCACTAACCAACCACTAGACAGTTGTACAGTGCCCTGTTTGGACACCTGCAATTTATAATAAATGGGTTTGAAAATATACTAATAATGACTCCCATGGATAGTGGCAGGAGCTTACGTGTTACAATAAAACCCTTTTACCAAATTAGCTTTGCTCAACTACTGGATATGCTTCCTTAAAAGGTTATTGCTAGATTGCATAACGTGCAGAAACATTCCCCTGTTAATCTACTTCCCTTATGGCTAAACATTTAAGCGATTTCCTTTACAATTCTCGTACACAATTTAATATGCTTGGCAGCTAGTAGTAAACAGCTGTGGATCCTTTACAGACATCCCTGCTCCTCTTACTTTTAATAGAATGTAGTAATGGCTGTCAAAACAGCATAGCTGATGCTCACCATTGACATAACTGGCAAGATGAGTTTATGACGGGAGATGGCTTAAGTTTATCTATTATAACGTCACTTTCATACATAAGCTTTCTTCTTATTTTCAAACCCTCAAATCTCATGAACAAACACTCAATTTTCAAACATGGGTTTTCAAACCCTCAAATTTCATGAGCAACCAGTGTTTCAAGCAATGTCTGTTCCTCTTCTCTCTGTTTGCCTGTGCATTGTCTGTTTAAAATTCGTGATTATAAATCCATTCTCAGAGTTTAGATTCATCTGTGTGCACACTGATGTTTTACTAGGGTTTCATTTCAAAACGAATTCTAGAATATGGGCTTGTCTTGTTTGGTTCACCTCGAGGATGACTGAGAAGATGCAAATTCTGCGTTTGGTTTCACACAACTAGAATTGGAATTGGAATTTTGTTTTTGCACACATACACAGAGTTTAGATTCATCTGTGTCCACACTGAGGTTTTACCATGGTTTCATTTCAAAACGAATTCTAGAATATGGGCTTGTCCTGTTTGGTTCACCTGGAAGATGACTGAGAAGATGCAAATTCTGCGTTTGGTTCCACACAACTAGAATTGGAATTGGAATTTTGTTTTTGCACACAT